>JALNIF010000405.1:0-15549 GCA_026284005.1 Thecaphora frezii | reverse complement strand
TGGTGGGGTGTGTGTTCAATATAGAGAGAGAGAGAGAGAGAGAGAGAGAGAGAGAGAGAGAGAGAGAGAGAGAGAGAGAGAGAGAGAGAGAGAGAGAGAGAGGAAGGAGTGAATGGGATGAAGAACAGAGAGGAGGGGGACCATTCGTCACCTGCGACCAGCGGCGTTGGAGCGGACGATAATCGGGTTGTTATATACTACCCGTCCACCAGAGCGTGCCCCAGCGTTGCCACCCACACCATCCTTTGCGACCCCACCGGGATTGGATCCGCATCCCGAAGCATCCCACCCACCAAACTTCCGCACCGACCCTTGCCCACCTCGATCCTCGGTCCTACTGCGCTCTTAGGCTCGTCGGTCACACTGTTGGTTGGTAGAACAGACGAAACTCGATCTGACCCAAACCTTGGCCCCTCTCGATGGTCAAATATTGCTTCCACCCCACCCCTTGTGCAGATGGGCGTCAATTAAAGCCCTCCTTCATCTTGCCAACCCCACAAAACACCCTACCGCCATCCGTTGCTTGTGCGCCGTTGCCACGGCCATGGGGCTGGCACGGCGTCTCCGGAACGGCGGCATGAGGCTGATGGGAGAGGGAGAGGGGCGTTGGATGGTGGGTTTTAATCAATTTTCCGTTGCACGACGCCGAGTCCGATGAAACGCCGTCTTGGCAGTCGCACCAGGATGAAGGTCAAGACGGCCCTATGGTTCCGTCGCACTCATCAACCAGGTCCCTCCCCTCGGGTCATGTGTCGTTGAAATTCAGGATAGAGGCGAAAACGATGAGATATATATATGAATCATGAAAACGATGAGATACATATGACTCATGAAAAGGATGAGACATATGAAGTTGCGCACCGAGATGAAAACGATGAGATAGTTGTATGAAGCTGCGCACCGAGATGAAAATGTTGTATGTTTAAATGAAGTGCGCATCGCTTGTGGCCAAGCAAAGAGGGAGGAGCAGGTGAGACGGGGCGCTGAGCCGGCGGGGCGATCCACGATGCCACGTTGCCCGCGCGACTCGCTGGCAACGTTAGCCGCGCCAACCCATAAGACCAGGTTTTGGGGCAGAGGGCAGAGCTAGCCAAGCCAAGGATCCAAGCCAAGCAGCCAAGGGCAGCACCCGCACGTGTCCAGCATCCACCTGCTGAAGGAGAATTGGGATGATGAATGCGCCGAGTCCCGAGTTTGAGGGTTGGGGCTGAAGGAGAATTGGTATGACGAATGCGCCGAGTCCCGAGTGGCTGCCAATCGTGGATGTGGAGCGTGCGGCCGTGGAAGAAGAAACTCCGCGTCGGCTGCCTCGAGGTAAGGGTGCATGGCTCTGCCTCCTTTTTCTTTTCCCCGTCGACCTTCATCTCCTCTTTCACCCACCACTCCCACCCCTCTTCTATTGCCATCGCAGCAGCACCACATCCATGGACTCGTCGTCACCCTTGATCGTCGGCGTCGGCGGAGCGACGTGCAGCGGCAAGACGACGCTCTCCAAGCACCTCCTCCGCATCCTCTCCTTGGCCTCGCTGCCCTCCTTCATCCTGCACCAGGACGATTTCGCGCCGCTGGAATCCACGCTGCCCATCCACGCCACTTTCAACGAGCGCGACTGGGATGCGCCTGCTACCGCCATCGACTATGCCCGTATGCGAGATACCTTGCGCCACATCCGGCAGACGGGCGAGCTCCCGCCCGGTTTCAGCAGCCACGATCACCTCAACCAACAGCCCGAATGCTCCATCCCGCGCCAACAGCAGCAGCGCTGGGCCAGAGCCCTGAGCGCCGTCGGGAGCGCGCAAAAGGTCGTGCTAGCCGACGGGTTCCTGCTCTACTACGATACCGACGTTCGCAGCGAGATGGACGTGAAGCTGCTTTTGAGGGTGCCCCGCGATACGCTCAAGCAGAGGAGGCAGCAGCGTGCTGGATATGCTACTGCCGGTACGTTCCCCCTAGTCCTTTCTCGTTGCTCATCTTCGTTGCGCGTTTGTGCTAACGTCGCAACTTCTCCCTGCCCCTCGTCCACCTCGCAGAGGGCACCGTATGGCAAGATCCGCCGGGCTACTTTGACGCCGTCGTATGGCCCGCCTACGTCGAGGCGCACCAAAACGTCTTTGACGGACCCCTCGACTCGGCGCTTCCCGCTACGCTCCCCTCTGCCCACGCTAAAGAGGAGCGCGGAGGCCCCATCCCCAACCTTGTCCTCCTCGAACCCATCCACCCCATCCCGCAACCGCTCCAGTCCGAGATCGAAGAGGCGCACCAGGCTGGCGAAAAGGTCGAGCAGGGCATGGCCTACCTCGTCGAAAAGGCGTGCGAGGCGCTTTACCGCCACCTCGCCTCGCAGCAGCACCGAGACGAGTGATGGCGCTCGTCGCAGAGCGGCACCTAGAAGAAGGAAGCACTTCATCGCTGCCTTTGCGCGGGCGCCCCGATAGATGCCGCCACTCTCGATTGTCACCCGGCTGGACCGGATCTCTTGCACATACCCCTACTCACGGTCGCATGCTCGTACATATACGCTCTATATCTATCCTGCTTGCCATGCTACCAATGCTATTGCCCCTACCATCCCCCACCGTCATCGCTCGCCGCTAGACCTTCCACTTGCGCATCCGCTTTACGCCCCTCGACTCGGCGCCCGCCGCCTTTTTGCCACTGGCGTGGGACGTGCCGGGCGAGTACCACGCGTTTTTGTAATTGACGGCACCCGGCAGCCGGGCCGGCAGCGTCAGCTCGCCATCGACGGCCATCGCTTCGCCCCCCTGCGATGCTGCTGCCGCCGCCGAGCCCGGCGCAGCGATCGAGCCGCTCCGGCTCCTCGGTATCGCCGTCGCGTTGGCATTGGACCAGCTGTACGTGTGCCCCAGCTGCGAGCCAAAGTAGTGGTTGGAAAAAGCGTCCGCGGGCGTCGGCGGATAGGGCGTCATCGGTCCGCCGAACCCGGCGATGGGCGTCGCGGGCGAAGCGAGCGGGTCCAGCGAGGCAAACCCGGACCCCGTCAAAGGCGTCATCGGCGCGCCGGCGCCCGGCGTCAGCATCGGGTTGCGCTGCATTCGTGGCAGCAGCGGCGTCGTCATAAAGCCAGGGTCTGCGCCGCCGGGCGCCGGGGTTGTCGGCGTGCTGACCTTGTTCCGCAGACGGAGCGTCAGACCGGCGCGGGAAGACAGCCGCGGCATAGCAAAGACCGAGTCCGCCGACGATGATGCCGGCAGCGGTGGTGGGGCTGAGGAAGGTTTGCCCGCGGCGGCGGGATCCGCCGCTTCGCTCTGATCGTTTGCGCTCGCCTGCCTCGTCCGGTCGCCCGCCTCAGCCGTCGCGCCCTGCGTGGCCCTGGATGCTTCAAAGGCGAGCGCCGCCACGCTGTCCGTCGTTTGGATGAGCTTGCGCAGCGACGCCTCGACCAGCCTCGCGTTAGCCAGCTTGCGATTGACGAGGACCAGCGGATTGTTGGCCACGGAGCCCGAGGCGCCCCCGGACGAGTAGGCATTTGGTGGGTAGGCGGGTGTCTCGATCCAGCAGTGCCGCGGCGGCCTCCCGGGCAGGTGGCGCGGCACGATGTGGTCGGCCACCTTTTTCCACGCCCGCTCGCCCTCTTCAAGCGCCGACACGTCGACGCGCTGGCCTGTCTCGTCGGAGGCCATCTTTTGCTCCCTCCGTTTCCGCCTCGCCTCGGCCTTTTCTCGCCGCTCCTTGCGCCGCTGCACCCGGGCCTCGAACGCAGCCCTGCGGTGGGCGTGGCCGCCGCCGCCGTCGGACTCGGAGGTGACCGACCAGGCGTCTGACTGCGAGTCGCTGTCGGAATCCGAGGCGAGAAAGGCCGAAGTCGGGTCGATCCAGGCGTAGCGGTCGTCGACACGATAGGTGGAGGCGTCGACCGGGATGATGCGCGGTGTCGGAGCGGCGAAGGTGGTGCGCGATTTCGCCTGGACCCTCTCGCTGAGGTGGTGAGGGTAGGCCTCGGTGGCTTGCTGCTCGCGCGCAAAGTGGCGCAGCTCTGGGATGGGCAGGCCGTGCGTCTCGAGGGCGTAGGTAAGGTCGCGCGCCGACGGCACGTCCCTGTTGGCGAGCTCGGCGGCATGGCTGGCCGAGGCGTAAAGCGAGAGGACGAATCGTTCGACAAGGTGCGAGAGCTCGTGGAGGGCGCTCGAGGAGGTGGCCTCGAATCCCTGCTGCTTGGCCTGATGGGCGACGAGCTTGTGCAGGTAGAGCTGGGCATCGGCCTCAGTGACGTTGGCGTGAAACGTCGGCGGCGGCAGGCAGTAGGTGACGGGCCGTTGGCGCGGCCGGCGCGACGAGGAGCCAGAGGCGGTAGCACGGGGCGCGCTGGTGCGGCCCGAGAACGCCGCCGACGAAGCGTCCGCGGGCTCCGACATGGCGGGCGGATGGGCGGGCGGATGAGGGGGCGGATGAGGGGGCGGAAAAGGATAGACGATGGCAACGGGCGAAGCTCTCAGTGGCTGCGATAGGAGGGACGAGAATGGATCAAGGTCGGGTTTGGAGGGTGGACGAGGGAGCGGTGGAAAGGGTTGCGGTGGCGAGCCAAGGGCCCGGCGGCGAGCAGGCAACGGCCGAGGCGAGCGGATGTGTGGAGAGTGGAGTGCAACCACGCTGCCAAGCCTCGTCCTCTGCCTCTCTCTCACTCACACTCAGGTCGAATCGGTCCTCGCGCCTCTTCTCGCGCGTGTTTGCCCCCGTGTGGAGTGCAACCTCCACCGCGAGGCCAGGCGCGTTTCTAGCATACGATCCTTATCAAGACTCACATAAGATTAAGATTCTTATTCACACTTCACATTTGCTGCCATGCCATACGGCCGCCGCCATCCGCTTTCCATTCCGCCTCGGACCCGATCCAAGCCTGCTGCATGCCCACGCCTACGCCTTTGCCCACAACCATTCGACTGTCTGCTGCATCATTAGCCGCCATTGCTGCTGCGTTTCGACCCTTTCGCACGCCCAGCCGCCAGCAGACCTCCTGGATCCGCGCCGACGCGCAACGCCTCCAACGCTACTCGGAGCTTCGCGCCAAGTTCGACACCACCATGTCCTTCACCCCGCTCTACCGATACATTGACAGGGACACCTTGGCCGAAAAGATCCGCGCCCAGGGAAAGAGCCCGCATAGCAAGGACCTCGCCGTCGTCGATGTCAGGGGTGAGTCTGCCGCCGCCCAGCGCGCTCTAGGACAGAGAGAAAGAACAGCCTGACATTGACCTCGCCGTGCCATCTGCGCCTCCGGTCCCACGGACGACGCGGCAGACGACGACTTTGAGGGAGGTAACATCGTCGGTGCTCAGAACATCCCCTCGACCAAGATCGCCGACTCGATTAACGACCTCGTCCTTGGTCCGCTCAAGGAGTGTGAGCCTTTCCGCTGCTTTTCGACTGCTTCGCCATAGAGCCGGGTGTCTTGCTCCTCTTTGTTCACCCTGATGCCCGCCTCTCTTTCGCCTGTCACCAACAGACAAGCAAGTTGTCTTCCACTGCCACCTGTCACAGCAGCGGTGAGCATCCCTGGCGTTCTCACGTCCCCTTTTCCGGCTTTTGATCGGCGGCAACGCAAACGCTGATTGTTGGCGGTGCTGTCGCCTTTCCCCTTGGCCGCGCCGTCGCCCATTAGCGGACCCAAGGCTGCCGGCAACTATGCCAAGGCGAGGGACGAGGCCATCCGGCAGGGAAAGCTGCCCAACCCCTCGGAGAGCAGCCAGCAAGAGGTGCTCGTCCTTCGAGGCGGATTCTCCGAGTTCCAAGACAAGTACAAGGTGAGCGACGACGGTTCCGTCCGGCCCGCTTTTCATCGCGGACGACTCGCGCTGACGCGATGCGGCTCGGTGCTATCCTTCCTTGCTGCTTGCTCCGTTTCCGACATCGCCAGAAGGATCCCGAGATTGTGGAAAAGTACGACGAGGATAGCTGGGCGTTGCGCGGATAACTGATCGATGGCGGGCGTAGATGAAGACGAACAGGAATAGAGGGGTCCATGCTGGGCGGTTTCAAGCAACTGAGGAGTAGCGAGTCGACCCGCTTGTTACCTTGCTCGCAGTTTTTCAGCTACGATTGCTTGGGCAACAAGTCAATGCTTCCCGGCCGAATAAGTAGCTGCCCACTCCGGACGCGGGGAGCGGTTTTGGAGCTGCTCTTCCCCTGCTGCTTGATCGTTCGCCGGTTCTGATGCTTAGTGTACCACCGCTCTCGACAGCACCCGCGAGTCACTCTGATTCAGCCCGAACAGCTTCCGCTCCAAGATCAGGTGGACCATCGAGCAGCAACTCTAGCAACGGGGGTGTTCAATGGGATTGCTTCTCCTCAGTAGTAGAGGTCGTTCTTGATGAGCTTCATATAGGCTCTGGTACTTTTCCTTGTAACATGAGCAGCTCGCATGGCCCCAATGGTCGGGCGTACCTCTCCTACGCTCCAATGGATCCGACTGGCTTCGTGCCATCCAGGGTCCCAGCCCTGAGCTCTTTTCGTCTTGGGGAGCCAGTCTTTGGCGTCTTACGGAGCCTTTCCTCTTTGGCGGTACCAAATGAAATAATCCCCATGGAAACTTCGTCCCTCAACATGTGTAAAGGGTTCGAGGCGATGGTTCCACTTTTGGAAGCTCCAGGAAGCTCCAGCACCATTTCCGACCTGATGGCTCCGCAAATCGGTACCAATAAAAATAAATAAATAAATAAATAAATAAATAAATAAATAAAAGGAAGCTATTCGCCTCAAAAGTGGCGGAAAACATTTGGCTTGCCCTTTGAGCGCCGGCGGCAACTTCCGCACCAGGCGGCTGGGCTAGTATCGGTCCGCCTCACTGCTCGGCTTACCTAAGACAACGAATAAGGCTGCCCACCACCTGACAACGCCTGTCAAGCGAGGGTGGGGTAACTAACAAAAGTGGGCTTGGCGGCTTGCGAAACGTGGGAAGCAAGCGACGTTAACCGATGTTGTCACGTCCCTCACTCTACCACGGTCGGTTAGCTGGTGCTATTGTTTCCTTTCGTTGAGAGAAGGGGAAAGATGGTCTCCGCGGACCAGCCAATAGCCGATCGCAATCTCTCCGGGTTGAGAAAGACGGGCTGCGCGTGGATCCAGCATGCTGCACAGTGGACGAGGTGCAGCAGACCCACCGCTGTTGAAAGCGAGCGTGAACACACCTCAACCGCCAAGGTTTGCGAGACCGGAGAGGGGCGTGCTTGGCGAATCACTGGGTGATCTTGGACTAGCAGCTGCTGGGGGCGGGGGGTGTAGCATATTGGTTCTCATCTCCGACGCTCAGCAGCGCCGGACCATGCTTGGACAAATAATCAGAAAGATAACCTAGGCCCCGTTTCTTCATCATCTCACTGTGGACTCGGTCCCGCGAGGATGCGAGGAAGCGAAGATGCGAGGATGCAAGGAGGCGATGCATGCGCGGTCCCAGCCCGGACTCGGCTCGGTCGAAAATCGAACCTTTGCCCGAATGGGAAACAAGGCATGCTGGGAAATAAAGATATAGTTAGCTAGTACTGCCTCTTAACTCAGAAGCAACCAGTCGGGAATCTTTCATTTGGTGGGATATGAATTCCTTTGCACTCGGCGCCCATGGTCCGAAATCGTGTTGGGCTCGGGGCGATGCCGTTCGGAGCGAGCCGAAGGACAGAGAGCCTTTGCCCATCAAACGCTCGTGACTTGCGTCTTGGGTGCTCGGCAGGACAGCTCTAGGTACCGCGGATGCGAGATCTGTGTCAATAGCCGGGGCGGATATGGATAACGATAGTGACAAGGCAAAAGAGGAGCTTGGCGGTCACGACCAGCCTCGCTTGGCCGCTCGCTTGGACCGACCGGACCGCATACCGTGTGCGCTGCAGCTGGTCAGGTATTATTAGAACGCCGTCGAGAAGCCGTACGTGCAAGGCGGGCAGCGGAGGGGGCCCAAGCGATGGAAAAAAAAGTTCTGCCGAAACCGAGACAGCCTCCCGCCGCCCGCCGCAATGTCGTGCTTCATGCGTGTCATTGAGCATATGTAGAATAGCTGCGGGGGCTTTCAAGGCGTACCAGCGTAGCGAAACACCTCTGTACCCGTACTAAGATTGTCTTGCGAATAAACATACTTTGCTTGTCCAGCAGCCCCAAGCCACCACGACGCAAGAGTCACCACCGTAAGGCTGTGACCGTGTGAGTTGGATGCACGGCTGAGTCGTCGTTTCCCAGCCTAATCCCCCGCTTCTTGACGCTACTTGCACGCATGCACCTCCAGCCCATTAGGATTCTTATTCTTATTCTTGTTACGATTTTGGTTCAGGCTAGCTGGCGGGGGCGGGAGTCGGGTTTAACCGTGCCACCGCACCCACCGTAACTACCTCGTCGCGCTAGGCCCCCTCGGCACCAACAACCGATATCTAGAGGATTCGCTTGCAGGTGTATGCATAACTACAGCGTAGACCTGATGAGAGAACCGTCTCTCCGGTGCGGTTCCTCGCAACAGTAGTGTGTGGTAAATGGAGGTGATTTTACAGCGTCGTTCGTCGCCGGGAGGCGGGCGTTGCTGTCCTTTGGCGTCTTGTGGGTCGCTGGCGAGGTTGTACCGTTGTTGCTATGCATCAGTGTCTGGTCCGACGTCATGTTTCCCCACCTGCACACGCTGCGCTTGCTTCTGCAGCTACACGGAAAGGTGGGGGTGAGGCGGGCCTCGGGGAAAAATGGACCGAAGCCCAGTTACCGTTGCAGAAAAATCCCCCGAACAGGTTGGGCACGGCAGCGATGTTCCGTCCCTGCTGTTGTTGTTCCGTAGCTGAAGTGATGCGACGTCGGCCTCCATGCAGCGCTCGAGGGTCCATGGTTTGGGTCCTCCGGCGTATCAACCAACGTTGCGATGCAGCGCGGTCGGGCGGGCGGTCGATGAGCAGCGCGCCACGGTCAACATAGGCAGGTTAAGATCCCTCGGGGAACCGGCGGCGCTAACGGAGAACCTCTGCGCTGCTGGTGCTGATGTGGGGGAAACCCTTGCGTCGTCGCCAGTCGCAGGTGCCTTAGCTTGGCTGGATGGTCGAGTCGCAGCACCCAAACTAGCGCCGTCCAGCTCGGGTTCTGGGTGAGCTAAGGAGTAGGTATATTCCAACCTTTAGCTCTGGCTCGGCGCGGCCCCAATTTGCGCCCGAGTTTCAGACAGCAGTGGCGCCGACCTTATCGCGGCTGGCCATCGATACCGATCCCCTTCCGAATTCCAGCAGGTTAGATACGTTCCATTGCATCGTCGGTGGTCATTTTGGTCACCTGTGGGTTTTCCGGCGACCGCCGCGCAGGGGCCCTGATTCTATGTATTCGTGATAATCACATTTTCGTTCTGTTTTCTCCCTCGCTTGCCCTGATGATGCCTGCGCGACTTTAGGTAGCTGGAGCAAGAGCACCGTAGTTGGCGACGGCCTGCAGCTTTGCTTCCCTTGCCTTCCCCGCGAGCTCTTCCTCGCCATGCATCCCACTTTGCCCGGAACAATTTAACGGCCGCACCAACAAGAAAAAACGAAATAAACAAAATAATAAATAATAATTCTGAATTAAAATTTCTTCCCTCTGCTGACCGCCCACAATGCAACGGCCACGGATGCCAGTAACAGCTGTCTGCGCCTCCCTTGCCTGCTCCGCTGGCCCCGCCATCAAGGGGCCTATAGGTCGCGCCACACGTCTCAGCCCATGACTGCTGGCTTATCAGACGTACATACAACTCGAATCTCCTAAAGTCGACCAACGCTCGCGATTCGGCGAGGTTTCGCTGGTATAGGATTCGCTCCAGTTAGCGCAGGGATCCGGAAAGAATGTTTTGCCACAGAGCAGATAGGTGGAAAATGCATAGGCTGCGGCTCATCTGAGGTGCAGGCTCTGGGCGGGCCGTGCACGGAAGGACTTTCTGCCGATTGCGACCAAATCTCTCCGGTGGGGTGGCGGGCGGGCGAACTGGCTAGCTTGGCAAAAAGCGACGTCGTTGGACGGAAGATGCCACTTAGCATTTGGCCAGACCCAAGTTTTACAGCTTAGATGATGGCGATGCTTTGTAAATGAAGATGCCATCTGGCAGCGTTGCGCCTGGCAGAGGTAAAACAATGACTTATGAACGCACACACGCACTGGCAACACCCGTGACCTGGTGCACCTCTTTGGCTGGCGCCCTCACGGCTGCTGCTCAAAGGGGAGAGAGGTGATAATGATGAAAACAAAAGAATAAAGATGAAACGCCACACCGAAGGCTTGGCCAGCCAAGTGTAGAGCAAGTAGATAACTAGAAGAGTGGGGTGAGAGTATGTATGGCGAGGTGTGACCGAGGTGCGGCGATTTTAACTTGTGACTTTGCGAATTATTTTTGGCTTGTGCGTCGGGTGGATAGTGTGGTGAGGTTGCAACCGAGGCTTTGTAAGAGTACATGGCTGGCCACTTTGTAGCACATGGCTGGCCACTTGACACCTGGTGGCGTGCAGGCAGGGGCGCCAGACGGAGCCTCATCTGTCGATTACCGGCCTGTGGAGAATCCACAGTCTCGGGCGGGCCGCTCCGATGTAAGTGTGAGTGTGCCCCAAAGCTTCAGGCAGGTTGAAAGGCGGGCGAGGAGGAGCAAGAGAGACCCTGAATTCATGGGGTTGGCCAGCTGGAAAGCATGCCAAGTGAGCGGTCGGCCCTTTGATGCCTAACACCTGCAGGCACTCGACTGGGTTGTGATGGGGAAGCTCGCTTCGTATCCGACGTTTTATGCAACCTTTTGCCCTCGGCCGCCTCGGCGCCCCTTGGCACAATTGAGCTGTGCTGCGCTGTGCTGCGCTGTGCGGCGTTGTGCGATGCGGTTGTGCGGTGTTGCGCTGTGATGTACCGCGCTGCGAAGCGTTACCGGCGCCTTTTTCCCGTTGGCCTATGACCCACCCCGGCCTTCGCCCTCACCCTCACCCTCACACCCTCACCCTCACACCCTCACCCTCACACCCTCACCCTCACACCCCCACCTACCGCCCGTCGTCCTTCTCTCATCCCCGCCCCTCGATCCCTGACCTCGTTCCGGACCTTCCCAGCCCCTTTGCTGCTCGCTTGGCCCCTCTTGGGCCTACGCGCCCGCCGCCATCTAAATAATCGCCAGGACCTCCGCGGTCGACGGCCTTTTTTTCTGGTGCTTCCGACGCGCTTTTTCTTCCAACCCGGACAACCCCCATTAGCCGCCTTGCTAAATACCGCCATAATTGGCCACTCCGCCGACCTCTACCAAACCGCGGCTCGAAGTCACCCTGGCCATCCTCTGCTATCCTCCTACCTTCTCCCCACCGTCCTTCCTCGACTTCCTCCCTTGTCTTCCCCCCTCCCCCTTTGCCGTCCTCGTTCCCTTCCTCTCTCTGCTTAGAGACTCGACCTGCCCCTGCACCGAGCAGCACCAACCGTCCGACGTCTACGACCTCTCTCCGACGCCGATCCGAAGCCCTAGAACGCTTCGATTGTCGCGCCCACCGGCTGCCCCGTGAAAACCAGTCTGGATCGCCTCGCCACTCGTAGTCGCTACACACGACCCCGCGTCTCGCAAGCACGAGCAGCGCGTCCCCGCCGCTATCAGTCGTCAGTGATATAAAAAGGCACCGACGGAGAGATACCCGCCATCCGTCGACACCTTCATTCTGTATCACTCCCTCTCCCGCCGTTCCCACCCACCAACTTTCGCACCAGATACCTTTAGGCTCAACGTTTCACAGCAGTCCATACTTCGGCCGCCCAGTAGCAACGATCGACTCGGCCACACTTGCTGCTTCTACCCAGCAGTGACTCAACAGCCACTACGATCGACCTGTTGAGACCTTTGCTACTCGTCTCCGGTCGACCACCTTGCGCTCTGCCCCCAACCTTGCACCGCCACCAACAGGCTGTCTCCCGTTGCCATTGTTCGCAATGGTGGCACGATTTCCGCCGCCGCCACCACCACCACCATCTTTTCCCAGGGAATCCCTCCGGCTTCCGCCGCCGGCGAGCCTTTTTCGCTCGCCGCCATCCGAGCCACGTTCTCGCAACCCTGACCCCGACTCCCAACAATCGGCCTCCTCGGATCGGCATCGCATCCCGCCACATCTCGAAAAGTGCACCCCCTCCCAACGCGAACGCGAAACATGGAACCACTCGTCGACAAGTTCTCAGACCTCATCGTGGACTAGTCCCTCGTCGTCTCACGTCCCGGCGCCAGGTGAGTGGCCCGATCCGTACCATGACGCTCGCCGTCGGCTGCCTTTGCGCTCCGTCGCGGCTCTCCCCATTTTTCCTGACCCATGTGCGATCCTCTCCCGTCTTTTATCCGGCTCTCGCAGATAACGTACCGACTCGGCCGCATCGGCCGGTCGACTTCTCGCATGGATCCGTCGCGTCAGTCGATAGGCATGGCTCAAAGCGATCCCTTCCCGAGCCTATTGACGAAGGCTTCCCCTCAAAGCACCGCCATTCCGAACATCGCTCCGAACATCGTCCTGAACATCGCACCGATCATCGCAACAACGGAGCCGCGGCACTCCCGTCGCGGTCCGACTCCAAGCCCCAGCACATCTACAGAGATGGACGTCGCTCCTTTCCGACCGACTATGCTACCCATCCGGCGTATCCCTCGCGCAGATCGGTCACAGACGGCTTTCCTCTGGACCGATCGTCCGAATTCGTGGGGCCTTCGCCGGTTTCATCGCAGCCGCGCTCGTCGCCCGGCCTCTATCGTGGGGTCGAGCCGAATCAGCCGTGGCTAGGGCTGCCGCCATCGCCCGCATCTACGACCTACCATGAGCCCCCTTCGCCCCATTGCTTTGACACTGCGGCGTCGATCTTCAGCCGTTCTCGAGCTCACAGTGCGTCTGTTCGTGACGTCGTTGAGCATCGCTTGCACGCCCATTTCGACCGACACCCCCACGCCCAGATCGATACATCTCCGCACGCTCCAGTCGACCCGGATACGCGGCGTGGCCAGCCGAATGCAACATCGCAACCGTCTAGCTCACATCTTCGAGTCAGCCCACAGGCCTTTGAAGTGCGAGGCGAGGGTGGCATCCGCAGCTATGGCGCCGCCACAGCCGCTTTCTCGCCCTTGCATTCAGCAGCGATGCTGCCGCCAGTCGTTGCGCCATCGGATCCACTTCCCAGCTCCGCGGTGCTCGGGCTCGGCATCCAGGGGCAGCAGGCACCACAGCGGAAACGACTACGCATCTCGCGAGCTTGCGATGAGTGCCGAAGGCGCAAGACGCGCTGCGACGTTATCGGCGCCTTTCCGGGCGAAGCGGCGCACCCCTCGACGATTGCAGGACTGGTTCCTCTGATGGAGCCGCAGCAGGAGCCCACCGGCGAGATGTTGATCCTGCGTCCGTGCATGAATTGCCAAAGAAGTGGCATCACCTGCGCCTACAGCAAGCGTCCGCTGAAACGCGGGCCCAGCAAGGGCTACATCAAGGACCTCGAGAGGCGACTCAACTCGCTCGAATCCCAGATAACCGCCCCCGACGCAGAGGCAAAGGCGGCTGCGGCATCTTCGTCCGCTACTACCGACAAGCCGAGGGTCCGCGCCGAAGATCGCATCGTCAGGCTCGAAGAGGCTCTCCGCCAGACTCGGCCCGCTGAAGGAGCTACAACTGAAGGCTCCGCCGGCCGGGATAAGACCAATCACAACGACGACGAAGCTGTTGCGATGAAGGCAGAGCCCGATCAGGGTTGTGAAGGTTCTGGACCGGTCGGGCGTGCCCACTCACCCCACAGCTCTGGTAGCCCTCCTCCTGCTCTTTCTCCTTCGTCTTCGTCTTCGCCGTCGCCGTCGCCGTCGCCTTCTGAGCTGCCCAACGTCGATGACGTGGTATCGGCGCCGGCATCGGCGCTGTTGCAGGTTCTCCGCGACCAGAGCGCGCAGCGGGGCGAGAACGCCACTCCTGCCGGGTCGGCGTGGTCCCGACGGCAGGAAAGCTCCCCGCCTTCGACCGCACAGCCTCTCAAAGAGACCATCTTGCAGTCGAGCCTACACGCGACGTTCCCGGTGGCTTCTTATGGAGATGGCGGCAGAGCCCTTGCAGGTCTCGGTGACAAGGTGCTGCAACGCGGCTTCAGGATCCTGGCCGAAGCGCTGGAACCGCCCTCGGCTGCCGGTACGGCCGGGCGGTCTCCGTCTGGCGCCGCCATGCGTACCGGCAAGAACAAGCCGCACTCGGCACGGCTCGCGCATATCATTGGTCAAGCCTCTGCAGGTCTAATCTCGCCCAACGGCGACCTCCAATGGCACGATGGTTCGGGCCGACAAGAGACTGAGAGGCTCAAAAAGATGCGTCAGCTGGCGGCTGACCTTGCGCTGCAGGAGGCGGATCTGCTGCTACTTTGCCAGCTCGACCTCTTCCGGCATGGCCAAGCCAACAACAGCGCGCTCGCTGCCGCCGTCACTAAGCTGGGCTTGGGCACCGAGGCCGACCGTGCCTCTTCGCCGTCGTTGCGCCGCAAGGTCGTCATCTTCATGATGGATCGCTGGCATTCGGCCGGCTTCGGTACGGCGCACGTGCTGACCGGCCGACACGAGCTCGAGCGGATGTCGCTGCACGGGATGAAGGAGACGCTGTCCGACGCGGAGCGGTCGCCGCTGTCGTCGGGATGTTATGAGGTGTTGCGGGCCGCCATCATGCTCGGCCACCTACACGACCTAGCGCACTCGGCCGGGGGCTGGAAGAATGTGTCGCATAGCGACCTCGAGTCGATCATTCACAGCGTTGCGGAAGAGTCGGAGTCTGCCACGCGCCACGACGCTATATTCGATGCGACGAGCGATGAGGCGTTGCGGTACAGCCTCGAGAATGCGGTGCGGACCCACCACTTGCTCCACGTCTTGCCGCGCGCCGAGCAGGCGAGGCTGCCGGACGTTGCTCGCCTCTTTGAGGCGACGGAAAGGATCCTCTGCCTCGGCAAGGTCAAGACACCGACGACGCCGATGAGCAAGCTCTATATCTCGGCCATCGGGCCGCACGTCGCGGCCTTGGCGGCGGTGAGCTTCTACTGGTGCTATCACGCCATTGCCATCCTCGCCGGCGAGATCTACAACGTTCCCGCCGCCGCGGCGTCGTCATCGTCGTCGTCGTCGTTGTCGCAGTCGCAGTCGCAGTCGCAGTCGCCGAAGCGCGCCGACGGCCTGGCGTCGGAGCTGCTGCAGCCGCTCGAGTTTTACCGGCGCAAGATGCTCGACTACGTGCGCATGCTGTGCATGAACCTGCTCGCTTCGGGTGGCACCCCGAACGATGCGGCGTCGTTCCGGCCTCTGTACCTGCGCATCGTCCTGTTTCTCCACCAGACGCTCGGCTTCTCGACGCGTCTCGGACCGCTCCTCCAGGTGCCGGCGGCTGATTCGCCGGCGCGCGACGACGCCGAGGCCCTCTTCGGCGAGGCCGATTCCTTGGCCGACCTCTGTGGCGAGATGGGATGTCTCGGCTACATCCTTGCCACCACCAGCGCCACTGAGGCTTGGTCGCTCGTCGCCCAGTCGTGATTTCACGTGGGATGAGTGACTGGACACCGCTGAATCCCTTCTTTTTCCCCTCTCTCTCTCTCTCTCTCTCTCTCTCTCTCTCT
>JALNIF010000390.1:0-17287 GCA_026284005.1 Thecaphora frezii | reverse complement strand
AATTAGATGTGATTTGGTCAAGTACCCACCTGTAACACAGCGAGCAAGTGGCCTGTGCACCCCTTGCGCGACTGCTGCACGGATCGCCGCTCGGATGGATAAGAGCAGTATCGGGCCTCGCGAGCCGTACGTGGACGTCACTCTTGACCACCACAACCTCCGCATCAGCGCCGCAACAACCGCAACAATGGGTTTGCGCCTGGTGTTTGTCCTCGTAGTCCTCTGCTGCCATCTCCTCGCACTGGCGGACGACCATGCCTCTCAATTTGTCGTCCATTCATCAGAATCTCTGGAGAATACAAGCGAATATGGGTCGCAGAAGGTTCCACCGTCAGAACTTTTCTCTCTTTCGCCCATCTGGACAGTCCTGGGACCATTTCCCGCGTAAGTGACGGTGCGGTCTTTTGGATCTGGTGCGTGTACAGGATGGCTGAGTCTCAGTGTCACCAGCGCAATTGCTGCGTTGGCAGTGGCATGCGCGAGCTTCCCTTGGGCGGCTTCCCCCCAACGGCATACGGTGAGAAGCTGGTCACTTTTAGACGTGTCTACCACACCGCTGTACCCGACTGACAATGACACCAAGCGGTGTCGGACTGTGCCTACCTGGTCACCGGTCAAAATGACATGGCTAGGCTCCTACGGCTCAATCCTGGGAGGCAACCCTTCGAGAGGCTTCCCATCGGCCTACAGCCCGCGCAATGCCACCGTCTCTGCCAAGACATTGCGGGCCGACGTTGTCCAACACAATGACTCTTCGTTTTTCCGGGTCGACCAGACTTTGCAGGTCGGGTATCCGGAGATCCCATGGAAGACGGTACGCGCCAGCGCCGGCTGGGCTTCGTTACAGTGGCAAATGGTTGCCTACGCAGATCTCACGGTCGCTCCACACGACGAGCCGACTTTGCAACACGGAGGCTTGGTGATGGCAATCAGCATGGACAAAGTCTCTGAGTTTGCCATCGTTCCCGCCCAGGATTTTGAGCAGGATCATCTCACATCTGTGCCGTGTTGGCACAACGGGGACTGGTATTCGTACATCAAGACCGCATCCAACACGGGAGACACGACCAATGGGCGACGTCTGCCAGACTCGCATCACCTCATTCAGTTCGTCCCTGGCGAATACAAGGTCCTCGTTCGGTCCATGTATGAAATCAGAATCTTTGCCGATCCGCGGGAAGCCGATCCTCAGATCAAGTTGGGCATCACTTTCTCCGGAACCCCAGCCCTTTCCCGTCCGAAGAGGCCTCTGGTTGAGTTGAGTGCCATCTCAACGCACACCAATGTCCCCAACATCGTCGGTGGCTGGATGGCAGGGTGGGGAGTTTCTTTCGGCGTCCGAAACTACGAAGGACAGGCCTGGTTTTTGGTGCATGACATAGAGCTGGTCGGAGAAGCAAAGACGGTGAGCCTTTGCGAGGCAACTGACTCAAAGATGTATCATCTCAGTGTGCTGATAGCCTACCACAACGTTTTTGAAAGCGTATAGGTGTTCGATGCATTGCTCCCAAAGCCCATCCGACTAGCGCCCGGTCAGAGTCGGCAAGTGCCCGTCAAGCTGACGCAGCTGCGTCCTCTCAACAAGTCAATTGATTCTATCCGCCTCAGAGTGTCTATCTCGCCAGTCAACTTGGACAAGCTCAGCCCTGATCCCGACAATCGTAGCATCGCATCAATGGAGATCTCGTTGAAGTTGCAGCAGAGGCCTGCCTTCTACAACGAACCGAGCCCCAATGTCATGGACCGAGCTTTCACCTTCAGCTACCTTGCAAGAGACAGCACGTTGCAAGTGGCCGCTGCTATACCTCCGCAAATAGCTACTTCAGAGAGCCTGTCGAGCCAGAATCTGGCGCCGCCGCTCATCCTGGCACTCCATGGTGCCGGTGTAGACGTCAGGAACCATGGCTTTGCGTCAAATTTCCATCGTCAGAACGAGAGCTGGATTATTCAGCCGACCGGCAGGACGCCTTGGTGAGGGCTGCTACTGGTTTGTCGGGGTTGCTGAAAGCTTCCCGCTGATGTAGGTTTTACATTTTTTTCTTCTTGTGGCCGCACCACTAACTCCACGACAATTAGGGGCTATGACTGGCAAGTTGCTTCGTTGGAGGTTGTAGATGATGCCATCGCTGCCTTTGGCAAAAATCTCTGGGGACTGCCGCCAGCCTGTGACGATCACGTTTTGGAGCAGCGACCAGGGGCCCAGCTCGATGGATGCATCGCAAATCAGGAGAGGGCGCGATGGCTGCCAGACATTTCAAAGCTCTTCGTCGTGGGCCACTCGAATGGAGGGCAAGGAGCATGGTACAGGCTATCGCGTTTCCCTGATCAGGCGATCGCCGGTATCGTCGCTGCAGCGTATACTAAGGTATGGACTGATTGGCAGGTGGAGTCGGGAGCGTCTCTGCTGATGTGGACGTTGCGCGTGGGTCTTCTTTGCTCTGAGCAGGTAGCAGATTACGTCTCATTTACCTGGAAAGTCGGGCGACACTTTCAGGATCCGAGCCTGACTGGCGTAAGTAAGAGAGAAAATAATAGATCGATGCCGGCATCGACTCCTGCTGACGCTCGACCCGTTCCCGCTCTAGATTCTGAGGTCTTCGCTCACTATGTTTGAGAACGACCTGTTCGCAAGGTGCGTCAGCTCCAAGGATCGTTTTGCTTCACATGAGTCCAGACACATCAGCTCGTCCAGAACAGCCAACTGAATGCAAGTGACGATCCGCGTTCAGTAACCTTGCGGGCCTCGAACTCTTGGTCAAGTATGGAACCGAGGACGGCAATGTCCCAGCATGGAACTCGAGAGACATGGTGTCGGTAGTGGGCGCATGGAACGCTGCGTCTGGACTGTCTAACCTCGTGCAGTGAGTCAATCTGTCACCGCCCTATTCAGGAGGACAGGACTGATGATAAGGCTAGCAACTTTGGCGACACTTTTTGAAGAGTTTCCGAAGTACCAGGAAGGGGACACTGGTGGGACACCTTGTTCCAAGAGGTGGACATCGACACGGCGCTCGAGGCCAAGTGCACGGCGCGCAACAACCCTGGCTTTACCATGCCACCGGCACCGGCGCGGTTTACACTCACCGTCGCCAACCCCGCTGAGTCGGGTAGCAAAGGTGGATGGTCAATCGTCGAAGTCGATACGCCAGGAAAGCTGGGCAGATTGGCAGTGCACACCTTTGAATATGGATTCACGGTGCAGCCTACCAACGCTCGTACGCTTCAATTTGATTCCGCCGCCCTCGAGCGCTCCCAACTTCTCAGCAAGTGGAACAGCGAAGGCCGAAAACAATTGAGCTTCCGATTTGGTCGCCAGCCTGCAATCAACGTGACCTTCCAGCAGAACAAGGAATTTCGCAACTCGGTGCTGTTCCAGAAGGATCACGATGGAGTCTGGATGTCGGTACAAGAGTCGCAAAGCGCAGCCAGATCTCTTGGCCCGCTCATCAGGTGAGCTTACCTCGCCAGATCGCATGATTGTCGACTTGGCGGTAATGCTGGATAAAGCTTTTTTCCTATGTGAACACACTATAGGATCTTGGCGTCAAAGGCGCCCATCGCCATCGTCCTCCCTACTCACGTCCAAAAGGATGAGCACAACACTTTCCTCTCAGTGGCGCGACGGTTTGCAGCCGACTCGCTCCTGTACGGCATCCAGGACTGCGACATCCTGCTAGACCACGAAGTATTGGACAGGATCGACTCGGACAATTCGACCAGCAGCAAACTTCGGGGAAACATGGTGCTGCTTGGCGGCCCTCTTCAGAACCTCGTCTCTCGTCGCATCATGGTCGAGTGGCCTGGCGAAAGCTCTGGTGAGCCGCCGCCCTGACATGCATCCGGCAGGTGTGACACAAGGCAAGCGGCTCACCTCTCCTTTGGTGACGGTTCGTTGGTTTTTCAGTCACATTCTTTCCCTCGGGAGGCTTCAAGATCCGAGATCGACCTTTTGGCGAGCCAGATACCGGCCTGCTGATGCTTGCGCCTCATCCGTCGCAGCCGCACGACGCGATGACGATGATCTTGCACGGTACCGACGAAGCGGGAATCGAGCGGGCGGCGAGGGCGCTACCGGTGCGCACGGGTACCATGATCCCCGAATGGATCGTCCTCGACGCTGGCGCCGAATGGGCGGGCGAAGGGGGGATTCAAGCTGCAGGGTACGTATACATGCCAGCGCTGATGCGATGAAGGCGGTCGAGCTGCTCTCCCGTGCCACCACAGACTCGCAGTTCAAAGTCTCGACTTCACTGACTTACAGCCCAAAACAGACCCATTATTCCTTTCTCTACGGTACAGATGGTGGGACAGTCAGTGGCAGTGGAGCGAGAGCATGTCGTACCTGGGCTGAGCGATTGCGCCTCTCTAGGCATGGTTCGGCGCCCGTTGTATGCAAGGGACGCGGTGCCCACTACAAGGGCGTTCAGGAAGCGGCATGCTCCCTCGTCAATCAATGAAAAGCGTTTTCCTCCGCCTTGAGCGCCTCTAGATATCTTTAAAGGTGAATTTGACGAGTAATGTCGCGTGCGTCTCGCGTCCCTTGAGGTCGAGTAGCCGGATGAAGCGCCACTCCGAGATGGCATAGCAGAGCCGGACCGCGGCTACGGCGAACATCGGGTTGCGGGCGAATTTGTCGTCGCTCTTGACCAAGAGGCGAAGGAAGACGAGCTCGTTGTCGTCGTACTCCCATTCCAAGGTCTCGTCCCAGATGGGGTCGGTCGAGATTGGTTGGTCGCCCTTGTGGATGATCTGCATCCTGTGCTGCTTGTAGGGCGACGTCTTTCTCTTTGGCAGTTTGCGTTCCAGATCGTGCGGGTGGACGAGAGTGCAGCTGACATACGGCCGGATTTCGTCGACCTCGCGTCCGTTCGGGATGGGAAGATCGGTGGCGCCGGCAATATGCAGCGTCAGCCGTTTCCTGGCACCTGCGAGTTCACCGCTGCCTCCGGCGCGCAAGGCGACCGGTTTGAGGACGTAACCGTTGGACCCGCTGAAAAGGGCCTCGTTGAGCTGCATGCTGGCGTCGAACGTCTGCCAGTTGAGCGCACACACCTGCGCACCGACACCCCAGTAGGGGACGGGATTAAGGTTACGTGACGAGATGCGGGTCCCCTTGGGAAAGACGCGCATCAGGTGCAGAGCGTTGTGCCGTGCGATCTGAGCTCCAGACGACGGGATGAGGGAGGCGACGCTAGTCTCGGACATGTTGATCATGTGGTCGTGCGGTCCAGGGTCGAGCTGGCCGTTCAGCCACGAGTGGTCGGCGGGCTTGACCGACTGCGCATACACGCCGAGGGCCGCAAGCTCTGGAATGATGGTGACGTTTTGCACGGCCTTTTTCCTATCCACGTACTCCTTTCTACCCTGTCTGCGCTCCTCATCGCTCGAGCTGCTCGAAGCGTCCTCTTCTTCTTGCTCTTGCTTGGTCTGGTCGGTGAAGTGGTACTCAACCATGACGGCAATCTTGGATCCCAGGTCTTCGAGCACGACCTGTTCGCCGGTGCGTCGCTGCTCTGCGTGGCCCTCTTCTCGGACGTCTTTGCTGACGAGGCGATCCCCCCAGACCTCGTTCATGATCTGGACGAGCCTCATCTGCCCGTGAGCACCGCAATGATTTTCCAGCGAAAGCAGGATGGGTGCGGGCCGCGCGGGGGGATCGTTGGCCGCCGCTTCGGTCTCCTTGTCGAGCGCGGAGCGGATCGTCTCGCAAACGGCGCGAAAGGAGATGTGGGTGGCGAGGGTGTAGCCGTGGGTGACTTTGGGCTCGTCGGGGTTGTTTTCGTCATCCCAGGCATCGATCTCGACGCAGCGCGCGCCGGTGAGCAGGGCCTTTTCGTAGGCTACGGCGGAAGAGGTGCCGTAGAGCTGGTGAGCCATAAGGTAGGTATTGTGGCTCGAACCTGCATGTGCAAAAGGCAGCGGGATGCGTCGGTATGGTGAGCTTTGGACCAATGTTGATGCGCAAGTGGTGTGGAGCCAGCAGCGGCAAGGACACAACTCACTGATAAAGTACTCTGAGAGGGGATAGGAGCGATCGGTGACAGCGGAGGGAACATTGATGTGAGGCTCGTCCAAAAGTCGACAAACTGCCTCAGTATTCTGCGCGGAGCACAAGAGAGCAGTGGCACCGACAAAGTCAGGGGCAGTAGCCTCAACCGAGCACAGATAGAGGTAGGCCGCTCTGATAGCGACACCTGGTTCGAGCTAGGCAAGGACGGTGGCATCCTAGGAAAGGGACGGAGGAGGGGCGACGTACGGCTTGGCCGTCGAGGGCAGCGTCTTGATCGGTGAGGACGGCTTGACGAACGAGGAAGCTGCGCATAGCATGGCTGACCCTGAGCTGAGCCTTTGTGAGGGGAGTTTGGCGGGAAGCGTGGCCGCCTCCGGCGATGGAATCAAAGTCGACCTTTTCGCCGAGGTCTTCGGGATCGGTGCGGGAACTGACGAAGGGATTGAGGCGCGAGAAGCGCGAGGTGAGGATGGAGGGTGCCTCCTGGGCGGCTTGGAAGGACATGGTGCAAGCTTATGTGGTCTGGTGGTGCGAGATTGCGAGAGGCTTGAGGTGTTTGGAGCTAATAGGTTGCGGCGAGAGCGAGGGGTTGAGGAGCAAGGCAAGCCAGCGAGAAAGGAGCACGTATGGATGGATGCAATGGATGCCAAGAGGCATGGGTGCAAGTGGCAGGAGGGCTGGGCTGACACTTGAAGGGTGAGGTGGCGACTGCCAGAGCGTCATGAGCCGTCGGACGCAACCCAGACGCTGCGGCTTGCGGCTTTCGGCTTGCGGCTTTCGGCTTGCGGCTTTCGGCTTGCGGCTTTCGGCTTGCGGTGCGCTTGGAGCTACTCGCGCCTCGCTGCAGACACGCCCTAACTTGCACTAGTGGCGGGCTTTGGCAGTTGAAAAGTGAGGCTTGCACCGCTACGCAAAAGATGACTATGTAGTCACCAGATGTGTGCTTGGTTGAATTCCTCGACTTTCGCTTGGGCGGGCGCCGACTCGCGTTATGACACCGTGTGCATCTTGACTGCGCAACTGCCATCCACCTGCCACTCGTCGGTCACCTGACACTAACACTGCCTGGCCCACACGATATGGACTGCAATACCAGTCACCGTTATTCTTGATTTGTATTCAACCAGCCGTTCCACCCAAACATACAAACCACATACATACATGCCTTGACACACCCACACCCACACCCACACCCACACCCACCTCGCTATTCCCTGCTCGACAATCGTCACTCGATCCGCCACATCAACCATCCGCACCTTTATTCGCATCACTGCTCTGCCCCCAAAATCCCTCACTGCAGCCCGCCTCGCGTTGTTCTGGCCATCCCAACCGCCTCACTTTCCAGTCCCGCGAGCTTCGCTTCCCCTTCCTCCCACCCTGGCCGTCCTTCAACACTTCCAACCCTTCCGCCAATCAGTCTACCCGCGCCCGTCGCCGCAATGGCCCATGCCAATGCACCTTCGCCCTACCGGCCTTCGCTCGACGAAGACGTCGACCCTCGCTACGCCACTGAGTCCTACCAGCACCAGACCACCCCCCACAACCCCTCCAACAACCTTGTCTTGGATGCCGCCTCGGCCGTAGAGTCCCACCACCACCAACCCTTCTCCGCTTCGCCCCTCGCCTCTTCCCAGCCCGCTTGGTCCCTCTCCGGTCCGCCCCGCCTCGCCGACCACGGTGGCTTCTCTCAGTCCTTCAATACCTCGCAATCCTGGAGCCTCAGCAGCGTCTGCGCCATCGCCTGGGCGCTGCCCCCCTTTTCCAGCCTCCTCGTCCTCTTATGGGAGACTGAAAACGTGAGCCTTCTCCCTCTTCATCCTGGCGCCGCTGTTGCACCGCTCGCCTCGGCTCAATGCGCTCAAAAGTTGGTCCTTGCGCTAACCTTCAACGCCTCCCTCATCTCTTCCCGCTGCAGGACTTGGCGCGTTTCCACGCCTACCAGTCTGGCATTTGCGGCGTGGCGCTCATTGCGTTCCTCTGGCTGGTGCGATCAATCCTCGGCCTCAAGACAATCGGCCTACTGATGGGCATGGCCGCCGTGGGCTGGTTCTGGGTCTGCGGGTGAGTATTGACCAAATCGGGACCAGCCGCGTCTCGACTCTTTTGCTCAAGGCTCGCAAACGCTGACTCCGTCGCGAGAACAACCCACCCCATTTACCTGATCACGGTCCAGCTCGACCGCTCACAAGGCCGCACCTTCGCTCGCAAGGAACCCGTACCTGCCTCGCGTTGGCGACATAGCCTCAAGATGGGTTGGCGAAGAGTGAAGCAGATGGCAAGCGCCACGGCCCATCTAACCCTTTTCTGGCCCCGCTGGCGGTCCCGATAACTTTCTGCCAACGCGATCGATGCGAGATGCTGCTGCAGCACGGCGGTCTTTAGTTCTATACCCTTCACTCTCAAGCCGCCGCGCCAGGCTCTTCCAGATGGATCAGAGAGAGAGTGTGTGTGTGCGTGTGTGTGCGTGCGCACGTGTGTGTGTGATGGATGTGTACCACGAGGTAGGGCTGAGATGTATGACCAAGCCGCACTCGACGGTTGTGGGCCAGCAAGCCATGTCGGAGCCGAAGACGGTTGCCGTCACGTGCGGCCAAGCCTGACTAGGCCCGTGCGTCGCATCCTGTGGCCGCCTGGCCGCACTAATACGGTTAAGGGGTTTGGGGCGCGGCAGTGAGAGGTAACTAGTTGTATTAGTCAAGTGTGAAGGCGCACCAACCGGCATCGCAAATACGGGCTGGTCGCGCTGCCGGCCTGGCCTGCAGGCTTGAATAGGAGCAGATGCAACCTAAAAGCAAGCGCGTTGTTAGCTGCGGGCTAGACAGTAGTTACGGCTGGATTAGAAGCGTAGACTCTAAGTGCCGTGGAATTGAAGGATATATGTAGAGTAGGACTATCGGCTGTTGTAGCAAGCAGGCAGGTGCAGTGTGTGACTTGCCAACGCACACGAACGCACACAAACGCACACGGACGCACACGGACGCACACGGACGCACACGGACGCACACGGACACACACGGACGCACACGGCTCGCCCAAAGCTTTGGCCGTGGCAGGTCTGGTCGCAGCGCAAGCGAGCCAGCGGGCGAGCCAACGCAAACAGCAGCAGCAAGCGCGGTCAGGGAGAGAGCGAGCGGATGCAAGCGTCCCTTTGCCAGCCAGCGAGCCAGCGCCAGCCCAGCCAGCGCTTTGCCAGCCTGCCGCGCGTCAAGCAAGCAACGGTTGGCCTGCCAGCTAACCAGCGTCGCTTGCACCCAACTCATCCGCGCGGCCGGCGCCCTTCTTCTCACCTCCGCTTCCCTGTCGTCCTGCCTCATCTCCCCTCTCTCTCTCTCTCCCTCTCTCTCTCTCTCTCTCTTTCTCTCTCTCTCTCTCTCCCTCTTCTCTGTATTCTTTCTTGCCCGATCCGCTCCGATCTTCCAGCCCCACCGTCCGGTCGCGACTTGTGAGGAAGGAGACCTTCTCTGTTCCCTCTTCATCCCTCTCACGACTCGGCACGAGCGTACGATCGTCATCCCTATCCTTCAACGATACCTCCAAGGCCGCCTCGTCATTACCCCTGCGCGTTTGCACAAACAATTTGGCCCCTTGGAACTTTCGGTCCACACGTCGCCTTTGCGAGCTTCGAACGCCTTTGCCTGTCTTCCTCTGCAGGCGACGCGCAAAGCAGAGACCGGCTTCATAGAGCTCTGGTGCCCCCCTGCCTTGGGTGTCATTCAGCCCGAATCACGCTAGGGGAAGCTGCCGATCCGATAGCAGCCGCCGACGCTCGTTTGCATCCTCCCTCCCCCACCATCCGCCATGAAGGCCACAATCAACCGCACCGCCACCTTTACGTGGTCGCCGTCGGCCCTTCAGTCCGACAGCCCCTGGATCGCCACCGGAACTGTCGCAGGAGCGCTCGACGAGAGCTTCAGCAATGAGAGCGTCCTCGAAATCTGGCAACCCAACTACAGCACCTCGAAGTCCCAGCAAGCCGATGCTCAGCCGCTCGGCAGCGTCGCCACCAGCGCTCGGTGAGCAACATCTCCCCTCTACCTTCTGTTCCAATCTTCTGCCCATCATACATCTGCCGGTGTGAGTAAGTAACACTGACGTTGCGCTGCTCCACTCCTTGGTCCTATCTGCCACGTGCCGACGACGTCTGCGCAGCTTCAACCGTCTCGCATGGGGCTACGTCAACCCCTCCCGGCCAAAGGGCCTCTTGGCTGCAGGCCTCGAGAACGGCGAGTTGGGGATTTGGGATGCGGACAAGATTCTCGGCGGCCTGAGCTCCGATGAGTGAGTTGCAGGTGCAGGACGCCACCGTGTTTGGGCTTACTCGCGACAGTGTCTCTGACCCTGTGCGGCTTTGGTTGCTACCTATACCGCCCGCTTTTTTCCCTTCTAGTTCCCAAGTGATGAAGAACACTACGCATACGGGTCCGGTCCGCGGACTGGACTTCAACAGCCTCCAGCCGAACCTGCTTTCGAGCGGTGCCGTCAACGGGGAGATCTTCATCTGGGACCTCAACTCGCCTGGCAAGCCTTACTCGCCCGGTGCGCGCTCGCAGAAGCTCGACGAGATCACGTCGCTCGCCTGGAACGCACAGGTTCCCCACGTCCTGGCCACGTCCTCGTCGAGCGGATACACTGTCGTCTGGGACCTCAAGGGCAAGCGCGAGGTGGTCGCGCTCCAGTACGGAGGCGGTGCTGGCACTGCCGGAGGCAGCCTCGGGGGAATGAACGGTATGGGCGGTGCCCTGGCCGCAGGCGGCCGACGAGGCATGAGTGCCGTCGCATGGCATCCCGACACCCCGACCAGGCTTGTCACCGCCAGCGAGGACGACACCAGCCCCGTCATCATGCTTTGGGACCTCCGAAACTCGCGGGCCCCGGAACAGGTGCTCACCGGCCATGACAAGGGCGTATTGTCGCTCTCGTGGTGCAAGCAGGACGCCGACCTGCTCCTGTCATGCGGCAAGGACAACCGCGCGATCTGCTGGAACCCGCAGACCTGCGAGATCGTCGGAGAGCTTCCTTCGAGCTCGAACTGGTCGTTTGAGGTTCAGTGGTGCCCGCGCAACCCCGGTATGCTGGCGACCGCCAGCTTCGATGGCCGCATTGGCGTACACTCACTGCAGACGACGACCGCCGCTGGCGAGGGCGAGCCTGCCGCGCTGGCTCCCGTCGCGGAGGGCTCCGACTTTTTCAACATGCCGACGCAGAAGGAGCCACCGTCGAAGGGCCTTTCGCTTAAGCAGCCTCCCAAGTGGCTGCGAAGGCCGGTTTCTGCGGTGTTCGGTTTCGGAGGCCAGCTCATCTCCACCAGCAACCTGCCCGGACCCAATGGGAAGACGCAGAGCAGCGCCGTTCACCTCCGCGATATTGTAACGGAGCCTTCTATCGTCCAGAGGGCCACCAAGCTGCAGCAGGCGTTGGACTCGCAGACGTTGGCCGACTTCTGCGACGAGCGAAGCAAGGACCCGACGACGAGGCAGGACGATGTAGCCAACTGGAAGGCGCTCCAAACCCTCTTCCGAGCCGACTCCCGGGACGAGCTCGTCGCGCTCCTCGGCTTCTCAAAGGAAGACGTCGCCGCCAAGGTTTCTAGCGCGATTGCCGCCTTCAAGTCCTCCGATGTACCTTCGGCCGCCGGCGCCGCCAACGCCACCGCCACCACGGCCGAAGGCGCGGAGACCGCGGCTCTAACCGATGCTACCGTCGAGGCTGAGGATGCTGCTGCTGCTCCCGAGGAAGGAAACGCCGCCGAGGCTACCGCGCCCAGCGCCGCCGGGCAGGAGGATGGCGCTGCGCCTCGGGAGGCGAGCCTCTTTGGCGATGAGAGCGCCGGTGACAACGGCGTCGCTACGGACGCCTCTGGTGCCGACTTCTTTAGCCAGTTCACAGGCCCAGATGCGTCTGCGTCTGAGGCTGCCGCGGTCGACCCGGCCGCTTCGTCGGTCGACGGCGCTGCCAAGCGAAACCCCTTCCGAATCTACCCAGCTGAGGAATCGACCGCCGACAAGCTCATCACCCGCGCCCTGGTGCTTGGCGACTTTGAAAGCGCCGTTTCGCTCTGCATTTCATCGGACCGCTTCGCCGATGCGCTACTCTTGGCCGTCCGCGGAGGCCAGGACCTGCTCGCCCGAACGCAGAAGGCCTACTTTGAGAAGCGGACCGCCCAGCTACCTTACCTCCGCCTCCTCCAAAGCATCGTGTCGGAGGACCTCACCGACGTCGTCCAGAACGCGGAGCTCGCCGAGTGGCAGGAGATCTTCGTCGTCCTCTGTACCTTTGCCAAGCAGGACGAGTTTGGCAACCTGGCCGAGCAACTGGGCCAGCGTCTCGAGTCGCAGTACCTTGCGACCCAGGGCGGCGACCCGGCCGTCTCGAAGGAGCACCGAAAGAACGCCGTTCTTTGCTACCTGGCCGCCGGTAGGCTGGAAAAGGTTGCCGGCATGTGGATCGACGAGATGAGGGAGGAGGAGCTGGCCCTGCGGCAGGGCGCCAAGGGCGATGCGGCAGCCGAGCAGGGAACCCTCTACTCGGCGCACGCCGAGGCTTTGCAGACGTTTATGGAGAAGATCACTGTTTTCCAGAGCGCCGTCGGTTACGTCGACACCGACCTGCACCCTGCGCAGAACGGTTTCGATGCCGTCGACCCGACCAACACACGCAACTACAAGCTCGGTGCTCTCTACGACCGCATCCACGAATACGTCGAGCTACTGGCCGACCAGGGCCTGATCGCGCCTGCGCTGAGGTTCGTCGACCAGACGCCTGCCGACTACCGTCCCAAGAGCAGTGCGCTGCCCGGGCTCGCCGGTCCCTCTACGGTTGTCGGCCTCACCGCCGGCGCGATCAAGGAGAGGCTCTTGCAGGCCGAGGCCGCCCGCCCCAAGGCTACCGACAGCGGAGCCGCGTCTCGGTCGCACGACCCTTACGCCGCTGCTGCTCCCGCCCAGGCTGCCACCAACGGCTACGGCTACAACCAGTACGCGGCTCCGGCGCAGACGGTTGCGGTCCCTGCGCCCGCGGGCCCTTCGATCCCCTCTGTCCCGCTGGTTCCGGCGGTGCCGAACTACTCGAGCCAGGACCCCTACGCTGCGGCGGCGCCCTCCCAGCCCGTGGCGGCGCAGCCCCAGACGCAGAGCCGATACGCGCCCGCGGTTCCGGCACCTGTGCCCAACGCGATGGGCGGCCAGCACGATGCGCAGGCCTACTCGTACAACCCGTACTCCACACCCGCGCAGGGCTACGCACCTGCTGAGCCGATGGTGCCGCCCCCGCCTCCGATGGGCGCCTCGTACCAGTCCAAGCAGCAGGCCCTCCCGCCGCCGCCGCCGCTCAAGCGCGACAACAGCGGCTGGAACGACGTCCCCGAGGCCCTGGCTGCGCCCATCCGAACCACCAGCGCCATGGGACAGAAGGCCAAGGCCATCACCTCTCCGTTCCCCAATTCGCCCGCCGCGACCCCAGCGCCGTACGGTGCGGCACCGCCCCAAGGTCCGCCTCGCGGTTCCACGCCTTCGCGCGGTCTGATGAGCCCGCCTCCGCCGGCCGGTGGTCCGCAGTACGGAGCTCGCCCGGGAGGAGTGCAAAGCCCTCCAGGCTACCGATCGGGTCCGGGTGCGGCCAGCATTCCGCCGCCGCCTCGCCCCGGTCAGGCCGGTCCGCCTCCCCCGGGTGTGTACGGCCAGCCTCAGCAGCCCCAGCAGCAGCAGATGCCGCCTGGAATCCCCGGACAGGTTCCGGGGCAGGGAGGAACTTACGGCAGGCCTCCTTCTGCCATGGGATCCTACGGTCCCCCGGGCGTCGCGGGCCCGCCAGGAGCTGCGAGACCTCCGCCAGGCCCAGGAATGCAGGTGCCTGGCCAGCATCAGCCGGGCATGCCCGGGATGCCCGGCATGGCCCCTCCGGGAGGCGCGCCAGTGCGAGCCGTGACCCCTGGCGCCGGAGCGGGCGCGCCTGCGCGCAGCGGAACTCCCGGAGCCAAGCCGGCGTCGGCACTCAAGTACTGTGAGTAGTAGACCATCGTCCCTCTGTCGCTGGCGGAAGCCAAAGCTGTCATAGATGTGACCCTGGATCTTGCTGACCGGGCCAATTCGCCTTTCCCTCGGATCTGTCGTTTCTTGTGCATTGGGACGATGCAACAGCGCCTGGTGATCGATCGCACATTCCCGAGAACCAGAAACCGATCCTGCAGACGCTGCTTCAGGAGCTGACGCGGCTCAAGTCGGTGACGCCGCCGACGCAGAAGCGCATGGTTGACGACACCGAGAGACGCATCAACCTGCTGCTCGACCACCTCAACTGTGGTACGGTTGACGCCAAAATGGTGCAGGGGCTGTTGCAGCTCGTTGGCGGTGAGTGGGCTGACTTTTGCAAGATCGGACTCGGTCGACGATCCACCTCATCACTGGCTGTTGCGTTACTGACTTGACTTTGCCTCTTGGCCAAACTTTGCATCGATTGCGGTTGTGCAGCGATCAATGCGCGAAACCAGGCGGCCGCGCTCAGCATCCATCTGCAGCTGGCGACGAGTGCTACGGGCGACATTACGGCGGCACTGGTGGGTGTCAAAATGCTCATCTCGAGGATGAGTGCCTAAGACAAGGGGCGCTCTCGGATCGCACGCCTCTGTGTGATGACGAAAGCCATGCCAAACGAGGTCTAGCCTCGCTTAGCTCGGACGTCGAAGCTCCAACAAGACGTGTTCCTCTCGCACCTCTTTCTATCCCCCCCCCCTCCCTCTTTTTTTCCCTTTGTTGGTTTTGTGTTTGTTCCATAGTCCCGGCTTCGCCCCTCGTCTTTTGCGTAGTGCTTGGGCTTTCCATTGGAAAAGTCGATTGAATTTGAAAAAGAATCCTGACCTTGACGGTGGTACAGCGATCAACAAGAGAGTATAAGAGGAAAGGAGGAAGGACGATGAAATGGTATGTGAGGATTGATGGGGGAAGTTGGACTGTGCAAGCAAGTGCTAGCTCCGGTATCGACGTCTGCTCCTATGGTTTGCATTCACAATATACCTCATGCTCACGGACAGAAGCGACACTACAAGCTTAACGACAACAACAAGCCATGGTGCTTCAAAACCATCAAGCGCGTCCACCTACCGGGCAGAGGGGTGATGGTTGGTGGTGGGAGAGAGGGAAGCGCTGTTGGATGGTCAGTGCACTGCATCGAGTTTCTCAATTCTTCCCACTTGTCCACATTTGGGATGTTTTGCAACTTACCCAGGTAGAAAATCAGGTCAATTATTTGACCAGCAGCCAAGTTTACCAAATACCTAGGTAGCTTTTCAGGGGGTCGGTTGGCTGAGCAACATACCTGCCACTGGCTAAGTTGATGCAGCTCATGCATGGCATCCTGTTGTCACTGTGCTGCATGTGCATCATCAGCCAAGTCAAAAAATTGCCAGCCAAGCATCCCCTCTGCCTCTTACTCCACCACTGCCTGCTCCACTGCTGCCTGCCCCACCACCTCCCCACCACACCCCCATCAACACAAAAACAAGCCCACTCTACTGTTGCCCCTGTCACTACAGTCACAAGCACTCGATCGACCAATGTTGCTACTGCCACCACCACCCAATCAACACAAAGCAAGCCTGCTCCACCGTTGCAGCCACAAACATTGCAAGGACCATACAATTCTTTTTTTTTGATCCTTGAATTTATCTTCATACATACAAGACCACCACAGCACTCACAAATTGACTACAGCTACAAGGGTTGGCAAGCAAGTGCCATTATCAAGGACACCTGGATGGTGCTATCAGAGGTTCACTTCCATGATCACTTCTGCATCATACAATGTGAGTTTTCCCACATCTTCTCCACCTTTGTGCTCTCCCCTGTTGTTTGCACCCCCCACCAAGATTGTGCCTCCTCCAAGGTTGTGCTGCTGTTGCTGCTGGCCTACCTGGGCAATGCTTGGGTACAGATGATGGAGAGGGACTTTGGATGCAGCAAGGCTTGGCTTTGCTGTATCCTGGGGTCCCTCCATCATGAGCTGCTGGTGCAATGGGTGCATCTTCTAGATGTAGCCCAGGCACCAGCCCTTCTGATGCCATCCTGACTTAATGTGTTTGTCCAGGCAGTCGCAGCATGGCAGGTGACATTGGTACAGGGTGATGTGTGAGGGTTTGTTGACAAAACAATCCAGGCCATTGCTAGACCAACTTGCATGCAGCAGTTGGCCTACAATGGTTGGAAGCATGTCCACAGGGTCAAGTGGCAGTTTGTCACCACCCCTGATGGCCTCTGCTTCCTGCCCTGGCCATTTGATGCTCCTCAGCATGATCAGACAGTGTGGGTCCTCTCTGGTGTATGGGAATGGGCTCGACATCATTTGCATGGCAAGGATGGAAGACATCTATACCTCTTTGGCAACAAAGGATACTCTTTCAACCACCACTTCCTTGTCCCTTGGAAGGGCATGCACCTCACACAAGAAGAATGACTATACAACAACACAATGTCTGGAGTCTGGGTGTCTGTGGAATGGTTCATTGGCATGGTGAGTACTATGTTCCCCTGGCTTGATCAAGTGAAGGCACAACAGGCATGGCTGTTGCCCATTGCCCAGGATTACCAGGTGACAGTGCTCCTCTGTAATGCTGTCTCTTGCATCTTGGGCAATCAGACAGCGGACTACTTTGGCCCTCCTACCCCCTTCCTTAAGGAATGCTTCAACCTATCTACAACACAAGAACAAGAGCCCATGGCATGACTAGCATTTCAGGACCATACCTGGTAAGCCACCATGAAGCTCCCTGCTCCCTGCTCTCAGTGAGTGTCCTCACAAAATTTTGTTCCTGACAATCCTGATGGCTGCACTTGGCAGCCACCTGGACCAGGCACTTGCAGCACATAAACCCAGCAGCCCAACCATCATTTCCCTCCTTCTTCCTCCTCCTCACACCATCACCAAGCCATCCTCAAGATGCAGCACCCCTACCATCCATCACCACCCCCTTCCCTACCCTTCCCTCTTTTGGTTGGTTTGAGATCATCCTTCTTTTAATTACAGCTACTGTTCATCCAGCCCTCTCTCATCATACTTTTCCAATCTGACTTTGCCGATTCACAGGCCATGCTCTCCTTCTCCATGAGAAGTGTTTCCCTGTAATTTTCTTCTACTAAGCTCACACATAGAAGATCCGATGAGTCAAGAGTAGCGGCCGCAAGCAAAAGATGCCAACAATGGTCACCCCCATCCTGGTCACCCCCATCCATGCCGTTGCAGCATTTCACAGCCACCAGGCCGCTGCCTGAATTGGAATACCACTAG
>JALNIF010000384.1:0-10216 GCA_026284005.1 Thecaphora frezii | reverse complement strand
AATAATAATAATAATAAAAAAGTCCAAAATGAGTTGAACGCAAAAGGCGTGGAGGGATGGTATGGATGGTATGGGTGCATGGTATGGCTGGATGGTATGGATGCTTACAACGACGGATCTCGGGTGTGGGAAAAGTCGAATGCAACCAACCTGCTGCGCTCCATTCCAAGGTTGGACCCCGTTGTTCGCCTCGTCCTCTCCCCGTTCGCCACACCACCCGTCTGCATCGCCGCGTCCGCCCTCGCCCTGCCCTCGCCACCACCGCCACCATCGCCTTTCGCCACCCGCCACCCTTCGCCCGCCACCGCAAGCGTTTGGACATGCGCCGCTCCGTATGAACTCCGCCGCCTTCTACTCCGGCAAGCTTTTGCAAGAGTACGAGGCTCGCCAAGCTGCGGATGCCGCCGCCAGCCGTTCGCCCAACCCTTCGCACTACCCTTTTGGTGGCTTAGGTCCCGCCGCTTTCGGTGGCGCCAGCCGTTCCGCTCCGCCTCCTCGCGGCGTCTTTGCATCCTTTGCCGCCACCGACGCCATGGCGTTCAAGCCTTCCATGACGCAGTTTTCCGAGCTCGAGGCGGGCCCCTCTACCCGCTTCGCCACCGAGCCGCCGACGTGGACTGAGTCGCAGGCAAGAGACATCACCCAGTACGATTACCCCGCCGGCTGGGGCGCACAGACGCACGGGGAGCACGGCGGTCTCACCCAGGACAGCGCCAGTCGCATCGCCACCCTCCAGGCCAAGCTGAACCAGAAGCTTGGACCCGAATACCTGAGCCAGAGACCCGGTCCAGGAGGAGGTGAGTCGCTGCGTTCGGCGTAGCAGCGGGCTCGTTTTGTCTCCTCGCGCCTGCAACGAGCGCGGCTTGCGGCTGACACCTCGTCGATGATCGATGCCCCGCACTCTGCACAACGCGTTCTGCCATTCGCCCTGGGCTGCTACCGGCCATAGGCAAGAAGCTGACCTACGTAGAGGGATGGAAGCTCATCGATTTGGCCAACGAGGTCTTTGGCTTCAACGGGTGGTCTACCACCATTGTGCGGCTCGATGTCGACTATGTGAGTCTGCTGTGTCAGCCGCCCCTGCCGCCTTCTCTCGGTCTGCACAGCGAACGGCATGGCAAGGAGAGCAAACGGCGTCTGATCGGCCGCCGCTGCCCCTCTTGTACCGGCACCCTCGCCCTAACTTGCGATACGACAGCTCGACTGCTCTCCGGAAGGGACACGCTTCAACGCGGGCGTCAGCTGCATCATCCGCGTCACCCTCCGCGACGGTGCCTTTCACGAAGATGTTGGTTACGGCAGCGCTGAAAACGCAAAGCAAAAGCACGCCGCCATTGAAAAGTGCAAAAAGGAGGCCGTCACCGACGCCACCAAGCGCGCCCTCAAGAACTTCGGCAAGCTGCTCGGCAACTGCACCTACGACCACGCCTTCACCAAGGAGGCCTTCAAGGTGCCAATACCCGCTCAGAAGTTTGAACCCTCGCAGCTGCATCGCCGCACCGACAGCAGACCGCCTCCGCCCGCCAACCCTGCCGCGGGCTCCGGCGCAGCGGCCGAGTCGATGGGACCACCCGCGCCGCCTCGTCCCGTCAGAACCAATACCGCGCCCGCGCAGTCACCGGCGGCCGCCCACCGAGCGCAACCACCGCCGCCACCGCCACAAGCACCACCGCAAGCTGCCAACGGCGCCCCGTCTACAAGCACCAGCAGGGCGGAAGGCGGTGACGCACACAGCAAATCGACTTCACCCCCGACAGCAGCGGCCTCATCGTCGGTCAACGCTGCGTCGGCAAACGAGAGGGCCCACCTCGATGCACAAGCCCGCGCCGCCGCCGAGAGGCAGCAGCGGTCGCAGGCGGCTCGCGCCGCCTACCTACAAAAGCAGCTCGAACAGCAGGGTCAGGCGCAGAGCGAGGCGCAGCCGGCTGCCGAGGCGTCGGCCCGCGCGGACCCACGGCGCACCAAGACCGACATTCCCCGGCAACCGTTGGAGAGCAACGGGCAGTCGAGGCAGGCGCTGCCGTCTCGGTCCGACCAGCAGCTGGACCGGCCGACGGCAGAGTCCGCCAGCGACGAGTTTGGCGACGAGTCGCTCGACGACGCGCTGTGCGGCTATGACGAGACCGACATCGGCGACGCCGAGGCGGCCTCGATGGCGCTCGAGATGGAGATCGAGGCCGCCGCTGCCGCCGCTGCTGCTGCTGCTGCGGCGGCGGCGGCGGAGACCAGCTACGACTCGGCTCTGCCTGACGACAGTGGGGTCCACTTTGTCGACGAGCGGACGGCACAGATGCAGATCAAGACGGAAAAGGCGGTGCAAGGGGTCTCTCGCCCCTCGCCCCCTTCAGCGGCAAAATCGGCAGCAGCGGGGCCCCAGAGTAACGCGGCGGATGCCTCGGCAGCAGCAACGCCGGCACGTCGCTCGCTGAGTCCCGTCAAGCAGGTGCAGCAGCAGGAGCTGCGCCCCCGACGGGCCGGCAGCGTCGGCAGGTTTCTATCGCCTCCAGCCGAAGAAGCAGTGAGTTGGGATCCCATATGTTCTGTTTGGCCGTTGAAACGGGCGCGATTTGCTGACCAAAGTTTTGTTGTCCTGCGGTCCGACCCCGAGCAGTTTGCACTCGGCGCCAACTTCAAACTCGAGGCTGGGAACGACGCCAACCGATCGCGATCGAGGGCGGGCTTCAACGGTACGGCGGGCGGCGTCGAGGCGGCGACGTCGCACTTGGTGCGTCGGGATACCAGTAGGGCGGTGGGACGCTCGGTGGGGCACTCGTACGTTGCTGCGCGGGGCACCAAGCGCTCGCACGAGAATGGCGATGCGGGCGTCGGCGGCGGCGGTCAGGGCGGCGTAAACGGCAACGGCAACGGCAACGGCGACGGCGCAGCGTCTAACTATCCGCAGCGCAATGGGCCGACACGACTAGCGGCGCAGGCACCGTCGAAGCCATCAGAGCGTCGGCCGGGCACGGGCTGGTCGCACAACATGGGAGGCGAGGCGATCGCCGTGCGCCAACCACTGGGTCAGTTGGGCGCGAGCGGGGACGGCGTGGCCAAACGACCGCGACAGTAGCTTGTCTCGTACCGCCGCATCGTCGGCGCGTGTTGGGTACGAATCGGGACCCGCGTCGAAGCTCGAATCGGTCGGCAATCTGGGGGCTTCGGGAATCTCTGGGGTCGAGAGGATTGCGGCCGACGGCGCCTGACGAGAGCTGCCAGGTGGAGGGAGCGCGGGCGAGGCCGATCGGGTCGGAGAAGGATGGGGGGTTTGCAGTCCATGTATCTCGGGGTATCTCTCTAGTGCTTCATTTGTTGTTCATTTTCCTCCTCTTGTCCCCTCTAACGCCGGTCCAGATGACGGTTTGGCGTGGTGGTGAGAGGGAAGAAGGAGCGGAGGGCAGTAGGGCTAATCAACTCAACATGCCGGATCTGACATGCTCGACCAGAGGGACGTTCGCGTGACTACGTGGATCGAAGCTATGCGGCGATCCTAGAGGTTGCATCGGAGGCTTTTGTGCTGGCTGGCTGCGTTGGCCTGGATGGTTGCCTTGGAAAGAAACCCGGAACCACTGCTCCGCACACCAGAGAATAAAGAAGCCCGACAAAGTCCCGAAACTGGCGCCTACTCGAGGGGGGAAATTGGACGGGTTCATTTCCCTCCCCGCATGGCTGCACTACTCACACTCCCACTCCCACTCCCACTCCCACTCCCACTCACCCACTGGGAGGCTAGGCAGCGCGGTTGTGTCGAGAACGGAGAAGACATGAGACAACGCAGGAGTGGACCGTGCGCGTCAGCCGACGCCGACCCCACGTCTCGGTCGAGTTGGCGCTTCTGATATCGAGGGTGGGTTTTTGGGGAGACGCGCGCGTGGGCCCGGCGTGTCGAATCAAAGCCACAGTTTAAGCGGATCAACTACATAGGTGAATAGAATTTTTTAGAATATATATATATATACATATATATTTATGGTGCATTTCAAATCGATCAACGCACCAGCTAACGCGTGTCAGTGACTAGTTGTGTGCGTACCTTTTTTTCAAAAAAAAAAAAACCTTGCCGGTGATGCTCCAACAGCCAGTTAGAGTGGTTAGGTAGAGCTGCAGCTGTGTAGATAGGTTTTTTTTATTGTGATTTCGAGTGGAGCGAAGGGGTGCAACGGGACTTGCCGTGCGTTGGGGTCAGGTCATGTGGTTGGATTCGAGTTAGGAGTTTGTGAGGCGCGTGGCCCCACACACGCAAAACCACAACTCACACAAGAAGAGTCATGCAGGCATGTACACAGACAGAGTCGTCGCGCATTGCCAGGCAGACGAGCGAGAGTTTTGCACACTAAGGCCGTCGGCCATCGGCGACAGAAAAGTCAAACAGGCGAACGCTCATCTCGGAAGAATTGCAGCACACGTTGTTGGCCGTCGCGGCGCGACCAAAACCACGCAGAGCCACGCAGGCACCCAACGCGCCCAAAGGATGGACGTATGGACGACTCCGCCTCGCCCGCTCGCCTCGCCCCTTCATCCCTACTCCTCCTCCTTCCCCCCACCTCTCCATCCACCTCACGCACCTCTGTTTCGCACCCTCCACCCTCGAGCCCTTACCTCGTCTCCCATCACCCCGCAAAGCCTTTCACCGCCTTCCAACCACCGCCCCAACGTCCACCGCCACCCACTGCCTCCCTCGTCCCCTCTGACCCCGCCGCAGCTGCCGGTCCTTTTTCTGCTCCTTTCCCGCCTCCCTTCCCGCCCCCTCGTCCAGCCGTCAAGATGGCGACGTCACAACCCAAGCCGCTGCCGTTCTATGCGCAGTTTACCGCCGGCGCCATCGCCGGCGTCACCGAGCTGCTGTGCCTCTACCCGCTCGACGTGGTCAAGACGAGGATGCAGCTCCAGACCAAGACCGATGTGCCCGGCGCCGACCGATACAATGGCATGGTGGACGCGTTTAAAAAGATTATCAAGAACGAAGGGTGGGTAACGCCGCTCCAAGGCCCCCCAACGTGTCTCGGCGGAAGAAAGAAGCAAGCAAAGGAGGGAGAGTGACTAAACTATCTACGCCCCTTTGTGTGTTTCCCCTCTATTTTCTTTTCTTTTTTTGGCCGGTTTGTTTTTCGGGCGATGTTGGGATGGACGGGTAGAGCGGGACGGCTATACCGCGGACTGGTGCCGCCGCTGATGCTCGAGGCGCCCAAGCGTGCCGTCAAGTTTGCCGCCAACGACTTTTGGGGCAAGACGTACCGCGACCTGACGGGGAGCGACAAGATGACGCAGAACCTCTCGATCCTGACGGGCTGTTCGGCGGGAGCGACCGAGTCGGTGGTGGTGGTACCGTTCGAGCTGGTCAAGATCCGCCTCCAGGACCGGGCGCAGGCGCACCTCTACACGGGCCCTATGGACGTGGTGGCCAAGATCATCAAAGCCAACGGTGTCCTCGGTCTCTATGCTGGGTTGGAATCGACCTTCTGGCGCCACGTGCTGTGGAACGGCGGCTACTTTGGCGTCATCTTCCAGGTCAAGTCGCTCCTCCCCAAGCCCCACGGTAAGGCGGAGGAGCTGAGGAACAACTTTGTCTCAGGCGCCATCGGAGGTTTTGTGGGAACGGCGCTCAATACCCCCGCCGACGTCGTCAAGAGCCGCATCCAGAACACGCCAAACGTCGCTGGTGTACCGAGAAAGTACAACTGGACCTTCCCCTCGATGGCGCTGATCGCCAAGGAGGAAGGGTTCGGAGCCCTCTACAAGGGTTTCACGCCCAAGGTGCTCAGGCTGGCGCCCGGAGGCGGTGTGTTGCTCCTCGTCGTCGAGGTCGTGTTGGAACAGTTTAGGAACCTCCTCGGCCCGCCCTACAAGTGAACACGGACAGAGGAATACCAAAAACGATGGAGCTCTTTTCTCTCTCGGTTTCACCCATTTAGCGGAGCGCAATGGCACATAGGACGCACGGGTTGACGAGAAACCGAAGCTAACGGCACATGGGGGGATTAAGGGCGGCGGCCTATTGATCAGCCTCCTAGGTCCGCTGGATTGCCGGGGGGGGATAAGAGGAGCCAGGAACCCCGAGCCAATACACGCCGCGGCCAAACGCCATTCGTGGGCCCCACCTCGCTTTCGGGGCCCCGTATTCTCTCAGCCCTTTCGGAACCCGTCTTTTGCGTGGTTTCCCTTTCATTTCAGTCTTTGTCTCGTATCCGGCCCCTATTTACTGCTTGTATCCCTGCCCCATTTCCTGCTGCTGCCGCTGTTGCACACTCGACCCCCGCTCGTCACGCCGTTTGCAATGATGGTGAACCCCCGCTTTTTCATTTCCCCCCCTCGCTGCAACGTTCTACCGACAACATAGACAGACGCCAATTCCCCCCCACGACAATCCCGCTTTATGACCTTGGACGACTTCTGTACTTTGAGCGCAATCAAGCTTCACACGCTGTCGCCCCGACAAAGAAGAGGTTCGAGAGAAATGCTACATTGTATTTGTTTCTTGCAAACAACGGCGACGAGTGCGACCTTGGTGTGCGTGTGCGTGTGGGTACGAGCGAGCGGTGTAGGTGCAGATGGTTTGAGATGGTGTTACAACGAGACTCGGGGGTTGCAGCGTTCTGATAAATTCAACGTCGGCCCGGAAAAGGGAGACAAGAGGCATTGAGCCCGGAACAAGAGCGGCAGAGCGGAGAGAGGGGTGGCAACGTTGGCAAGAGGCCCTGGGCGCCGATGGCGATTAAGATGCAGAGCAAAGGTCAGGCGGGGCGGCGGTGACCGAAGCCCGTTCGGCCACAGCCGGTGAAAAAGTTTTCCAGCAGCTGATACGGGTCAACCGGCTAGAGGTCCATTTCAAACTGCTCATCGTCGTTGCGCCGCTGCTGCTGGTGCTGCGGCTGCTGGTGCTTGGCTTCGGAGGCGGCCTCTTCGTTGTGCTTGGTGGGCGGGGAGGAAGCCGCCAGCCGTGCCGCCGCGCCGCCGAGGTTGCTAAACGAGTAAGAGCCTGGCTTAAAGTTGGACGACTTCTCTGGAGACCTCGAAATCTCGGCGGGGATCGATGCCAGCAGCTTGGAGGGCGACTGTGACAGCGGAGACGAGGCGAGCGAGAGGAGCTGGTCGCGCGAGTAGACAATTCGGGTTCTGGAGGGTGGTCGGCGGCAGAGAGCAGCAAAACACAGCAAGGGAAAAGGGGGAAGGCGGAGTGTCAGCCGAAGGACAGAAGAGGGAGACTTGATCGTCTTAGCAGCAGAGCAGGACAAGGGTCGATTGCGAGCGGAGAGGCTGGCGACACTACTACTAATACTACTACTACTACTCACCCTCCCGGCGTGCTGCCGTAAAAGTTCCGACCTCCGGGCGTGGCGGAAAGGAGGTCGCGGCCCGACTTGGTCAGCCGGTCGCCGGGTCCCGCCGCCCGGATCGGGATGGCCGTGGTAGCTTGTGACGACATTGCGAGGTGGTGTATATGTGTATGAGCGCAAGAGCGCGGGCAAAGGCTACGATGAAGATGCGGTGGAGGGGCCAAAGCGGTAGGAGGCGCCGTTTGCGGTTGCTATTGCTGTTGCTTGGAGGATGGAAAGGAGAACCCGGCTTTGGAAAGGGTTGGCGACGGCGTGAGTGTAAAGGCAAAGGTAAAGTAGAAGTTGCGGCGAAAAAGGGGGGGGTGCGGGGGCGGTTGGTTGCGGGACGAGGTGGGATAGGAACGACGTCGAAGATGGACGGGCGAGAAGCTTTTATGTATGTGCCACAGCCACCGAAACTCCGAGTCAGGCCAAGCCAGCCAGCAGGCCAAGCCACCAACCGCCCGCCCAAAGCAGCGCCAGCGCAAAATAAAGCGCTCTGGTGGGGGGAGGGGGAGGGGCCAACTCCAACGCCCCTTGGTACAATGCTCCTTGCCATGATTACGACTACCACTACCACTGCGACTACCACTACGACTACGACCTCGACTACCACTACGACTACCACTACGACTACCACTACGAGCACGACCAACTAGCCGTGGGACTACCGACTCAATACACTTCTGCAACTGCTGCTGTGGCTACGTAGTCTTCGCGGCCGTACGCAAAAAGAAGGGCTGCGTGGGTGCATTCTTATTCAAGATTCGTATGGGTACGCGTGCACGTACGTCTGCTCCCTCGGCTACACTTACGACTCGTAACTAGGACATGACTGTGACTGACGCTCGCCGGCTCACCCTGGCAGTGGTGATGCGCGGTAGAGTCATGCGCCCAAAGCGTCCGTCCGTCGCCTTTCTCCTTCTCCTTCTCCTCCTCCCCTACTGCGCTCCGTCGTTCGGATAGCGGCACAAGGCCCAGCCTAGGCCAGCTGGCGGCTCGGCCGGGCGTGATATGGCGTGTGCATACATGCAACGCGCATCCTAGTGCATTTCACCAAAGGGAAAATAAATATAAAAGTCACAATTAGTTAGAGCTAAGCGTGACGCTGCACCGCACCATACCGCAGCGCGCCGGCCCGACGCCGCGAGGCCTGCCAGCCTCTCCCCGCCTGCAGCACCTGCACTGCCTGCACCGCCTTCTCGACGGAGTCTCTTGACGGCCTCGGCCGTGTCGCCCGGTAATTGCAGTGGTAATTGCAGTAATTGCACATAGCTGGTGCGTGGAGTCGAGTTTTAACAGTCGTATAGTAGTCAGGGGCAGGGGGCACGGAATCGACCGCCAGACCTCATGGCGACGCCAACGCACGTCAACCGCACGCAACCCGAGGCCTCGCGACCTGCAAACAACCAGCAGACAAAGGGGACACCTCCACCTCCGCTCTATCTACCTAGCTGACTGGCTTTGCCAATCGTACGTAGTTAGCTGCTCGGGAGCTGTGCGCGTGACTCGTCCTTGCGAGGTCGTTGATCTGATACAGCTCGGCGCTGGTTGCCCATTGGCGGGCTGGCCGCTTCGTTATCTCTCGCCTCCCTTTCGCCTCCGCCCCACTTTGCGACTGTGCGGGGGAGGCTAAGGTACCGCCGACACATCTTGCCGCCTCTGCAGAACCTCTAGCCTCCCCTCGGACGGCTCGGCTGGAGTCCAAGCGTGCGCAAAGACGCCTTCTGGCCCACCTGCAACCCAGGCCCTAGCGCCTTCTGCTGCTCTCAAGGGGAAAAGAGCAGCACAGGTCGACGCCACCCGTACTACGCCGCGGAGCTGGGTGGCGTGACTGGACGCCACCGCTTCCTCTCGCCGTCGAGCCTGGGTCGACAGGCACAAGGGAGGTCTGCCTCGACAAGCGGCTATGTATCGTGCACCGCGGGCCTAGCTCGGGATCGGCAGTGTGAGTCGTTTGGGGCAAAAGCGGGCTGAATGGTGCCATATATTTCTGATTCCGCAGACGCGCCAAAAATCGACAAATCCGGGCGTCCAAAGCTCGACGGTGGCTCGAGTCAGGACGGACGAATCACATCATGTCCAGCGCCCTCTGCCGTCACGCCGCCACCGGACGTTGCTGACGTATCGGCCTCGGCCCCCTTTTCGGATCGTCTCGACCGGTTTGCTCCTCCGCTTGCCGCCTGTGGCTCGTGGTCCGGTTCAGCCTAGGGTTCAGTGCAGCGCAGAGCGCGCTCCCTGTCGGACGAGAAGCGGAGAGCCGTGGTGCGTGGTCGCCTGCCTTGGGTGCGCCACACCGCTGCGTCGGCGCCTCGCCATGCAACTACACCTCCCTTCTCTCCTCTAGGCTCCACTAGGTGCCGACGTTCGCCTGAGGCCTGGCAGGCTTACGCTCCTAGGTTCGCCTGCCTTTGGCCCGCCCCAACTACAGCCGCTAAAGTACCAAAGGGGCAAACCTAACGCTCGTTTGGGCTGCTGCCGTCGGGCTGCTGCCGTCGGGTTGTCCGGCGCGCGCGCGCCTATGCTCAGCCTGCATCCAAGGCGCCGGTGGGTGGCAAGAAGGTGTCTCACCCAGCCACCTCTAACTAGCTCACCTCGCCCCACCCGAGCAACCTAAGACTTAGTAGCCTTCGACTCGCCGCGCTGCCTCGCCCGTATCCGCTTCCCCCCTAACAAACGTGCAGGTCGGCCTCTTGCTCTTGCCTTCCCGGGCTGGCCAACCACCCCGCAGCGTAGCGTGAGTGGTGAGTGAGTAGCGTGAGGCGGTTCCGAACGAGCCGTGCCGAGAGGGGATAGGTTCAACTTGCCTGCTGGATCTGGCCTTGGGCACCCGTGGTTTCATCGGTGTGTGATCATCAACATCCACTCACTCAATCCAAAAAAAAATAAAATAAAAAAAAAAAAGA
>JALNIF010000380.1:0-42747 GCA_026284005.1 Thecaphora frezii | reverse complement strand
CAAAGGCGGTGCTTGGAAGAGGCGGTGAGGTTGCCAAGGGCGGTGATCTGCTCGGTGGGCGCCGTAGGTGGCAGGCAGAGGAGGAGATGGATGGCGAGCAGACGCAGGGATAAACGACCAGGCCCAAGGCAAAGCAAACGCGAGCCAGACAGAGCCACAAATGGATCGATGTTAGCCAGCGCAAAAGCAGGGTTTCCGCCTTCGATTGGCCGCCCATCGCGTTGCGACTTTTTAGACTTGACGCCTGCTCGCCGTTTGCAGAAGAGAGTCATGATTCAAGCGCATTCGACACATTTGTTGGCTACGCACCGGTTGAGATGCCGATAAGGCGTAGTCTGCGCCAAGACGAGCCGGGCGACGCGGACGATGGGAGTCGGGCCTTGCGTCGGAAGACTTGCGACGGGGCAGTACAGGGCAGGGCAGGGCGGGCGGGAGCAGGAAACGCCAAAACGGGGGGCGCTCCAAGCTTGTACCCAAGACTGGGCCCAAACATATACTGTTGGCCCCCAACTACTACATACTTACTACTATGCACTGCCTCGAGCTCGACGTGGTCCCTGCTCCCTCTTTCCCCTCATTTCCGACGAGATAAAAGGGCGAGTCACCTACACCGCCCCCACTGTTAGCTTCGCTGCGCATGGCCTTGGCACCCATCCACGGCGAACTCCGAAGTCGTTCGATTTTTATTTTTAATTTTAATCTTTGTTTTCATGTTTGTTTCTCTAGTATGAATCGTATGTATTTGATATTCCTCCGTCGCCAGCCCTCGCTTTTTCCTCTCATTTTTCCTTGCCTCTTGCTCGTTTTTTAAGCCCAGAGCGAAGGATCATGAAGGCAAAAGAAGCACAAAAATCGCAACGAAAACTGGCTGTACAGGCTCGCCCATACGTCTCCCCGCCAAGGCAGCGCGAGGCGTTGGAGTATCCACGTTCCACTTTTGGCTTGCGCTCCCCACTCGCCTTATCAGCCAAGTCAGACGTCGTGCACTCTAGCCGTATCAAGGCTCTAGCTGAGTCGAAGGGGACGACCAACCTGTGATTCTTGCGACACATTATTGGACCAATCAACTACATGCAACGGACGACTCAGACTCGAAACGGCAAACGACAAAGAGTCGAGTGGAACGCGGAACTGGAACTCCGTCTTTCCCTCGCACAGCATGAGCACGTGCCTCGAGTGGCCATGAGATTCGGAGCCGCCTCTACGGCCTCAAGCCGCTAACGCGTAGCTACGGATCGCCTTCATCGTCGCTGTGGCTGTCTGGACCCGCTCAGCTCAGCACCTCGTGACCAGCGCGAAGCGATCGCCTTTGTCGCCTGATGCGTCCAGGGTACGTCTTGGGAGTCTCCGCGGTGTCTCCAGTCGCCAACGTTTTTCTGGAGGGCAGCGGTGGCTTGGTTCACGGCCACCGGCGTTTCCTCGAGCAGGGCAATTTTGATGAAAGGATGCGGATGCCATTCTTTCTACGGGCGGCCGAAGAATGTCAAAAAGGGGCAACATCACCAGATGAAGGTTGGTGGGGATTGGCCAACGAGCCAGTCCGACGGAGCAGGCGACGGTGGAGGAGGACTCTCCGTTCGTCTAGCCTCTCCCTGCGTGCTCTTGTCGGGACTTACTGTACATGTGGATGCTGGTATGATCGGGGCCCGTTATCGAAGTGCCCGAGGGCATAATCAAGTCCATCACGGTGCTGGCATCCAAGGCACCTGTGTCGATGTGAACCTGGCTGCTGCTGCTGCCAAATGTGTCGCGTTGCAAATTGCCCAGCCAGCCCACATCCATGGGACCCAGTAGCACGTTCGGTAGATTGCAATCCTCGCTCGCGGCTGCCGAGCCTTGGCGTCATACTTGAGTTCGCTCATGCATACGTCTCCTTTGGGGCAATTGCCGTGCTTCGTAAAATAACAGCGCTTCTTCGATGATTTATCTTCGTCTGAATGGAAGCCGATGGTCTGGTCTTCGCCTTTGGTGCTCTTGAAACGCGTAGACGAAGCCCTTGTCGTATAATGCGCTGTTTTCGTGACCGGTACCAGCACTAACGCCTGTGGGATCGTACCAGATCTGAAGAGCTCCAATATCTTCGTTGAAGTAGCTCTCAAAGTCAACAATATCACCCAATGGCGACTTAGCGGTCGAGACCTGGCGGGCGTGAAGCGAACGCTTCCTTCGCGTACCGTCTCCGGAGTGCTTCGGGAAGCCTTTGCTCGTACCTCGATTCGAGGAGCCGCCTCCAATCGCCGTTCCAGAATCAACGTTTGGCTGGACGGCAGCCTGGGAATCCTTGGTCGCCTCGTAGCTCCCGCTGACGGCGAGAAGGGCGGAAGAAAAAAAGGGCGACGACCTTCATCTTGACGTAGGGGTTTTTCCTTGTTCCAAGAGTGTACTTGGTGGTGCGAGTCGTAAAGTCGCTTGATCGTAGAACTTGGGCGGTGTAACGGCGAGAAGTAGGATTGTGGAGAGGTTATGGGAAGAAGGAGTGGAAGGTTCAAGGGTTCAGACGATACTGCCCTATGTAGGCCACAAAGTTGCAGTGTCCGCCTCAACGTCCGAGGGCATCTGGCGCTTGGCCCTACGCTCGAGGGCCCTCGCTTGTCGCCCGCCTCTCAGTACCGCCCTCACTCCCTTGACCCACCTCCAGACTTGGTAGTGCCCGAAATAACGGCTCGTCGCCACTGCAACGTTCCCCCACCGACGCCACAATCAACGCCAAGGATAAATACGTTGGTTATTACACGGCCAATCTAACTCTCATACTTATCGTAGCGTCGAATCATCTATAACTGCGGTGCGATGCTGCCAAAGGCCCTACCCCACCAGCGCCGAGAAGGGATATCGTACTCCTCATAAAACCACCTCCCTCTACCGTTCCGACTCTGCCAGAGGTCCCTGGAGAAGCACGCAAGGCCCACGTTTCTGAACACCTTCGACGCACCGCACCAAAGCCAGCGGGGTGGGTAAGCCAGGCGTTGTTGTCCCAGGGCCCTTGAACCCTATCACAATCGCCATTGCTGCGCCGCCCCTAGTCATCTTGTCATCCTTCCCTTCCATCTTGCAGGAACGATGCCCAAACCCGATTGGGTCCATTGCCTTCGAAGCCTGGCGCAGCAAAAGAGCCCCCACCGGGCCCTTGCTAGCCCTATCAGACTCGGGCGTCACCATGCAACGACCACTCCACGTCTTCTTCGAGACGGCAGAGAAAAGCAGGAGCAACCTTTTCCCAGGCACAACCTCGCCCACCTTCCAGCTGTCTGAACCCACCGCAGTGCAGCGGCACCAAAAGATGGAGCGAGAGACGATAGCATTGCAGGCCCAAGACCGGCGCGGCCGGAACGGCTTCCTGTGTGGGATTTTGTGGCAACTTCAAACATGCAGAGAATGGCGAGACTCAGATCGACGGATATAGGGGATCAAGACGCCAGAGACCGAGGGGCCATTAGTTATACAGTGGAGGGGCTACCTGGCGCGGGGGCCACCGGAGGATGGGGTTGAGGGTAGTTAGAAGGTGGATTGGAAAGATGAGCAGGTGCGCGATGTGGGCGATGCAAATGTGTGTGGATCGTCTATGAGGCAACCGGCTGTGCTGTTGTTGCCGTGGCTTCTGGTAGCTCGGCCTTGTCCTTGGCCTCATCCTTCCTCGCCAGCTCGGCCTCGCGCAGCTTCTTTTCCGCCAGGTTCTTCATCTTGAAGTAGTCCTTGTGGAGCCCGCACTCGGTCTTGCCACCCTTATCCTTCCACCGGCCCGAGCGCTCGCCGTCGTTGGCGCCGGGCAGCGCGGTCGAGTGCCAGTCGCCGACCGACTTGTAGCCGAGGTCGAGCAGCTCGTTATAGGGCACCGCGTTGAGCTTGGCGTAGTTGTCGACCTGCGCAAACGACCAGTTCATGAGCGCATTGACCTTGACCAGGCCGGTCTCGTCGACCTCGACGGCGTTGAGCGAGGCGCGGTCGGCGCCTTGCGACCTCCGTCGACCGGTAAAGACGGCGCGGACGCCGAGCTCCTCATAGGCCCTCCGCGCGGGCTCGACCTTGACGAGGTAGTCATACGTGTCTTCGTCGCGCTCCCAGAGTTTGTCGCCCCACTTCTTCTCAAACGCCTCGACGGTATCGGTGCCGGGCGGGTAGAAGGTGTGCATCTGGGCGTCGTAGTGCTGCGCGACCTTCTTGGCGAGGTCGAGCGTCTGGGGAAAGTGGTAGAGGGTGTCGACGAAGATGAGCGGGACGAGGTGCTTGACGGGCTGGCCGGCCTTGGCGGCGCGTTGGGCGCTGATGCGGGAAATCATGTCGACCGTGATGCAGCCGGTGACGCCAAAGGCGGTGGTCTGGTAGAGGCCGGGGAGGTGGTCGATGGCCCATTCGATGATTTCGATGGGGTCGGCCTCTCCGAGCTTCCTGTTGATGGCGGCGAGGTTGTTGACGACCTCTTGGATCTTGGCGTCCGCCTGCGCCTGCTGCGAGGACTGCGCGACCTGGCTAGCGCTGGTCATTGTAGAAGGAAGGCGGGCGTGGGGTTGCGTGTGCGTGTGGGAGTGAGAGTAGATGTGAGTATGAAGGTACGTGCGGATGTGATGGCAAGAGACGGGAGCGGTGGAGCAGCTGGCTGGGTGTAAAGGGAAAGAGGGCAAGCGTTGGGATGTGATTGTGGGACAAGAGGATTAAGGATAGAGAGACATGGAGAGCGAGAGAGAACGAGAGAGGCTGGACTGGCTGGGCTGTATTGTATGGGAGCCGAGGCCGACGCTGGATGTCGAACGACTTGGAGTTGCGGACGGGGCGCAAAGGGCGCCGGTGTTCGTTTGGCCGAGCAGAGGGGTTAACGCCGTTCTTCTTGCGACGGAGTACTCCCCTGCTTGTCATGGCTGGTCAGCGCGCTGCGCAATCGTCCGCTCCTCCTCCCCTCCACCCCGCCGCGCACGCATGAGCAACCAACCTCGTCTACCTCACGCTGCTGCTGTGCTTGGCAACTTGCACACCGTCCTAGCTGCCAACTCTTGTTGCTGATTGGCCTCGTCCCCATGATTTCATCCGGCCACCGCCAGCCGAGGGGAGGCATTGTTTGGCGTGGTCAAGGGCGTCGCGGAGCTTGCAGTATAGCACAAGATGGCAGGCATGCAGTGCGGTGGCAGGTGCGGTGGCCGTGGGCTGTAGACAGCTTCATAACGGCGGCAACGGCGGCAGGACGGGAAAAGTTTCGTCAGGCGGCGAGTGATGGTGTGCAATAAGGGTGTGCGATGGTGTGCGATGGTGTGCTCGCGGTGACATGGCCGCGCGTTAAATGAGCACGTCGGTCGCCTCCACTATGGCGTGCGATTTGCAGCTTCGGTCCACTTTCCGCTCCGGTGTTGCCGCGTCCTCCGCGTTCCGACATGCAGCTCAATCGTACGGGATTGTACAGCTCTAACGCCAGTATTGGCTTGCATATCTTTTTTGGTATCGGCGCCCATGTTCCCGATCAGAGCCAATGGGCTTCACGCTTTCCTCGAGATCGTGCCTCTGACGCGCGTCGCACCGGTGCTCCACATTTGGGATTTCTTTTGGGTCCTGCTCGGCGCGAAGATTTAACTGGCCTCCAAAGCGGCGCCCGGCCCAAGGCTTCGAAGCACCAAATATATATAATGCTGAAAAATTCACAGGGGAAAACCCCTTTAATTCCCATGGTTATACACTTCTCTCGCCCCTGTTTTAGAACTCCGGTGGGCGACGTCGTATCTACATACAGAAACTACTCTACACTAGCTCGTATATGTAGCATGCCTCCGCCGTCTTTGGCTGTCCAGTGCGATATCCAACATCAGGCAAACGCCTGGGAGCGACGAGGTGTCGGGCCCTCTGTGTGGCTCCAACACGAGGCAAGCACATTGGCCTAGTGCTTTGGTAATGACAGGGCCGCTAGCAAGTGGATGTAGTTACAAGCAGACCGCGTACCACAGCCGCCTCGAAGACTCATGGCAGGACCTTGCCAAGCGACACGACAATGTGGTGCCTCTTTGCTATGAAATGGCTTGACGTGGCTTGCAAGGCCGCAACAGGTACGTTGCTTGCCGCAAGGCCCGGACATATTTTGTGTAGGAGCAGGGTGCCCCTATCCCAATCCAAGACTTTGCGACCTTCTACTCAGCTACCGGCTCATGTCAAGGCACCCCTTTTTTTCTTCGAGCTTGATGCGACGTTCCCCACGCTGCCTCTTCGAAAAATCAACCTGGTCTTAGAAGCAACACAAGAAATAGTTGATGTACATAGCCAAAACAAGCTACCCAAGCAACGAAACAAATCAAAGTAACCCGTCCACTACAAAATCAACAGTTGGCCGGGCTAAGGTTTTCACCACCCGGCGCAACGGAAAAAAAAAAAAAAAAAAAGAAAAAAGAAAAAAGAAAAAAGGGGGGGCCGAGCGGGGATTGTGCCGTGGAGCGAGACGCAACGCCCTTAATGCTGGGATGCTGGGTGTTGGCAGGAATCTTTGGCGGGCATCGGGGCATGTTACATGTTTCACTTAGTTTATTCACACTGATCAATACACCCAACACTCACAACTTACACAACACACACAACAATTACACACCCACAACACGCACCCTCGCCACTCACGCTGCTGTGATCACCTCGACTCCTCTGCACACTCACACACCACACTCACGCACCTAGGTAGCCGTTTGATCGGATGCTCCGACCCATCTCCTCTATCGCTACGCCAACAGGCTCGAGCTAAAGCACCCCACCTATAAACCCACGACTACAGGGTAGTCACAGTGAGCGATTACTCTGTGATTGCAAGTTGCAGGCGACACCGGGCTGAGCTCAACTCGACGGTGACGGCTTCAGCTTCACTAGGCCCGACCGAAGGACTCCCAACCCCGACTAGCGCGCTCTGAGCCTTGCGCCCCTTTGCCCTTTCTCTCTCGCTCCTTCCCTCTCTCTCTCTATCCCCCTCTTTATCTTCACTGTTCGTCCTTTTTCTCCCCTTTCCCCTCTCACGCAACCTCCCTCCCCCATCACACGTACTTTGCTGCTGAGGCGACGCGCATCTTTGCATTTCTCGCCGCGTCTCCGAACCACGCCTCGGTCGCCTCTCAACCCGAATCCGACCGCGGCTCAATCGTATTGGCGTCGGTGTGCCGCCAGCCTCAGCATCAACCACCCACGGCCTCACACCGACCGACGCACTTCTACTCGCACACAGCCTTCAGACACCCACACTCTCGCGCACACCGTCAGCTACCATCCAACAGTCACGGCTCCTCCTCCATCGCCACCACCACCACCACCGATCATTCATCAGCCAACTAACCCCTCGTCGGTCTCCGCCCCATTTGACAAACACCCTTGAACAGGACCTGCCCCAGCGCCCCTCGGCATATCGGAACTGTACCTCTCATATTGGAGACATCGCCAACCACCGTTCCCATCACGGCAACACGTCGTAGCCCAGTGATCAACACACGCATGCATTGGCGTTGCCGCACCACCGCCTGAGGAGCTACCTCCTGACCTCTTGCAACAAGCCCTCGTCATGTATGGCTACATCGGACGCATACAGAGGGTGAGGCACACTTTGCCCCCTGCAACATTGCTTGCTATGGCCGCAGCTGCCTTCGCAGATGGATTACCGACCCTAGCTCGCACCTTTCTGACGCCCTTCTCCTGATCTGCGAACATCGTTGCTCGTATTACAGGGGATACCGTACTCGCCTCCTTCGTCGCCCGAATCGCCCGAGCATCGCGTCATACCCGACCTCGTTGGGGAGAACGATACCTTGACATCGCCATCATCCACTTCTAGCCTGCCGCCAACAGCAGAGGACAGCTGGCCTCACTCGGCCCCTTCGATCAACGCCCTACGAAAGATTTACCGCATCGCCTCCCGTAACCCAAGCCAGCTGGTCCGCCCCCCGTCTCACGTGACGCAACAGCAAATGGCCGGTGAAGAGACTCCTGGCTCTGGGACGAGCCAGTTCGACAGCCTGCAGGACCTGCTCGAGCGAGCAGGCTACAAGGAGACTCGCGTCATCACTCCGGATCGCCAGACGTCGATCAAGATGGCAGCTCGAGCTCAGAGAGAGCCGTCCAGCAATCATGGCGGCTTGCTCCCGTACCGGCAGACACCGCCGCCTTCTGAAGCTGCGGCCTCACTCAGACAGGCGATACAAAGGACCTTTTCCGACGAGCGCAAGCCGGCCCCGGCCGCCACCCGTCAGCTTCGGAATACCAAATCGTCCGGGTGGCTCTTCGGAGCATTTTGGACCGCAGACGCGGCGGCTTCGACCCGATCCTCAGTTCCCTTGCTGCCTAGCATCCACATTACGCCGAGTAACGACGCCGACCAAGACGGGCAGACCCATCCCGGCCAGTCTACGGCTGCAACAGACTACGTCAGCGACGAGCGAGCTTTTGCCATGCCTGTTAGCTCTCCAGGAAAAAGGTCGAGCCCGGCTGCGTCGCGTTCAAGCTCCGAAACGGTCTCGGCCGGCTCTCCATCCAACACCACACCATCCCCAAAGAGACCACGTGCCAGGGTGGAGTTGGCAGGTCAGGGATACTCGAGGCCCAGCCTGTCGAGGACCGCCCGTAAGTCGGCAAGCAAAATTCAGCTTTGGCAGGGCAGTCTCGCCTACCGGAGCACACATTCGCAAACGGCACCGGTGCGCACCAAAGACAGCCATCAATTCAACGCCACCGAGGGGCTAGAGACTGCGGAAGCAGCCGAATCGTTTACTCACATGTGCAACGCTGCGCGAAAGGGAAAGAAACGTACTGGGCTCGCCGAAGCTTTTGCGGAAAGTCCCAGCAAACCGCGGCCCGCCTCGAGTGGAGGCTCAGAAGCGAGCCCTGAAACGCAGCGGCGGTGGCGGAACGAGCGATTCGCATGGCAAGAAAGCCTACAGGGACTCAACAGCTTCAGCAATCCCAAACCCGAGATGGTCTCCGAGGAGCTGTCGACCGTTGCCATTGCTGTCACCGTCGCTTGTGAGGTCGAGGTGGCCGTCGACGATGCGACTCTGAGCGAACTGCTGGCCGGACCCGCCCCTCCCATCCTGTCGATGAATCCGGCCGTCGCATTGAGAAACGAATCTTGCCTCCGTCCCAGCTACTTGAGGCGGATGCAGAGCGTCGACGTGCTCAACAAGGCCCTGTCAGATTGCGAGAGGCGGCAAAAGGGACAAGTTATCGCTCAAACGCCTACTGGCGAGGGCGATCGCGTGCTGAAGGGGCAAGGAGCAACCCCGCGTCCCGCATCGTTGACACTGGCGAAGCCACCACCTCCACCTACGCTCATGATCAGCTCCCCCTCCGGTATCCACTCTCCAAAGGTGCTAGAGCTCGATGGAACCGAGTTTGAGCCCAGGAGCTGGTCTCCGCTCAAGGGCCAGACCCTCGTCTCGTCTAGGCGAGTCGTCAAGCGAAAGTCTGGACAGAGGCTGAACGCGCCTCAGAGATCGTCCAGCGCCGGCGCCTCCGCCGCTACCGCCACCGACGGCGCCGCTGGGCTTGATGCTGCGCGCGGCCGTTCTAGTTCTCGAAGGGACAGGCGGTCTGGCCGAGAAAGCCAGCACACGTCCCCGACCCATGGTGCGATTCGACCCAGCAACAAGAGCGAAGCGGGGTCCATCAGGGTCAGAGCGCACGCGGGTGCTTCAGCTGGATCTGGATCGGCTGCGATGCGGGCTCCGCAGCAGGGTGAGAGGCAGCCGTTTGCCTTTGGTTCGGCGGCCAACGCGGTGCACGGTCACGAAGAAGATCCGTTTCGCAGCGACGGCACGCTGCCCAGCGCGTTCCGGAAAAAGGCCTTTATGCAGAGCCTCTCACGAGGAAGCAAGATTGCCAAGCTGATCGAAGAGACGAACCGTCGGCCACTGATGGTCACGGATGAAAACAGCTTTGTCGCGGCGAGCCATGACTCGCCCACTTCGAGGGTGAGCGCCAACCGTAGGAGCAAGGGCGCCTTTGCTTCTGTCCCGTTGAGGTCCAGATACAGCCGTATTGCAGCGATCGATGCCAATGACGATGACGGTCTTCCGAGGCTCTCGTCGTCATTGAGCAGAAGCTCGGCGAGGCGCATGGAGGCCCTCACGTCAGCCCTCCACCAGAACACCAAGAAGAGCGAGCTGTAAGACACCTCCAGCTCCTCGGTCTTTTTTTCTCTTTTACATTTCTTGCCCGAGATCTGGCATCCGCAACAATCCGGAACCCGGCCCCTTCGCTCGTCCTTGGAACACCCGATTCCTCTGCCGCTCCTTTCGCTCGTTCGTCTTCTCCAACCCTTTTTTTACCCTACCACCATCACCATCGCACAACGGATATACCACTCTCCATTCTCTACCCCGCTAGAACCGGCTCGCCCCTGTGCGGACCGCCCTTCTAGATTGGCGCATCTCTTCTCGCATTGTCTTATTTCGCATCCTATGGCACCTTCCCTCGATCACGGTTCATCTAGCACATACAAATACCCTTTTTTATTTTTATTTTTTTTTCTTTTTACACACCGGCCCCATTCGCTCATCCCCATCTACCTTCTACAAACGCACCACGTCGCAATCTCTTTTTAATCTCACACTGTGACCATTCCGTCTGCCTCTCCCCCTCAATACTGGAAAAGAAACACAAGCGACGATAGGCTGATTGCTTTTTGAGATTCGTTGTCTTCTCCTTGTTTGTGTGCATGAGGATCCGCGTTTCTGACTACTCTTATGTTGTGAAGAAGCCAGATGATTGTCCCAAAGTGTAGCATACAGAGGTGGCGACCAAGACAGAGCTTCAAGCTACGGTGCGCACGGCTTCGACAGGCGCCAATTAGGTCGAGGTGCTAGGTAAAGAGGAAGGAAGAACGGATATGAAGATTGTAGGAGAGAGAGAGAGGGAGGATGGGTCGCGGGTATACGTTGGTCCAGTCCACAGTGAGCGGCGGAAGGAAGGATCGAAGGTGGGAAAGGCCATCAGCAGAGTTGCGGGTAGTTCTTTTTGGTCTTGCCGACAATCTTTTTGACGTCTTGGCTCCGCGCTCGCGTCGTGATGAGGAGCGCATCAGGCGTATCGACCACCACCACATCGTCGACGCCCAGGCAGGCGATCGGCCGTCCAGCCGCCGGCACAATCAGGCCTCCGGCCTGCGACTCGGTGATAACGAGCTTGCTGTCGCCGAGCACCCGCGCCTCGCCCTCCTCGGCTGGGATGAGATCGGCCAGCGACGCAAAGTCTCCGACGTCGTCCCAACCAAACGTGGCCGGGACGACCGCGACCTTGCCGAGCTTGGCCGCAGGCTCGGCGACGGCATGGTCGATCGCAATCTTGGGAAGTGTGGGCCAGATTTCGGACAGAATTGTCTGGCGCGACGGCGTGTCCCAGGCGGCAGCGATCCTCTCCAGCCCATCGTGCAGCTCCGGCACGCTCCGTTTCAACAGCTCGAGCAGCACCTGGGCCCGGACGACAAACATACCGCCATTCCACCGGTACTCGCCTGTGCTGAGGTAGGCCGATGCGGTGCGTGCGTCTGGCTTCTCCTTGAATTCCGTCACCCGGCGAGCGTTGGGCGCCTTATCGAGCTCGAGGCTCTCTCCCAGCTTGATATAGCCGAATCCTGTCGAGGGATGGGAGGGCGCGATGCCGATCGTCACCAGGTAGCCCGCCTTAGCCGTGGCCACGGCTTCCGTCACTGCCGACTCAAAGGCGTCGCGGCCGGAGATGATGTGGTCCGCTGCAAACGAGCCGAGGACGGCGTCCGGGTCCCTCTTCCGCAAGACGGCGGCAGCTAGTCCGATGGCGGCCATCGACTCCTTGGGTGACGGCTCCGCCAGGATATTGGCACCGAGGAGCTCGGGGAGCTGGTCAGAGACGCCCTTGACGTGGGCCTGACCGGTGACGATCATCATCCTAGACGAGCCGGCCAGCGGCAAGAGTCGATCCCAGGTGCTCTGCAGGAGCGTCCGTCCGCTTCCCGTTAGGTCCAAGAGGAACTTGGGGTACGACTCACGGCTCAAGGGCCAGAGCCGCGTTCCGGCGCCACCCGCTGGAACGACCGCCCAGAGGCCTAGCTTGGGCTCCTCGGTCAGAAGCGGCGCGGGCTGAGCCATGGCGGCGGGAGCCATGGCTAGGTGCGGGGCAGCAAAGTAGTCAGAGCTCCTGCCCTCGATCGGCGAGCTGGTCCGGCTGGGCAGATCGAGCCGGTGGAAGCTCGGCAGGGCAGGCGACGGCAAGATGGAGCCGGGCGGCGTCGCCGAGTAGAACGAGTTTTTGCGCGCCATCTTTTCGTTTTGTGACTCCAGGGCGTCCATGCGCATGTGCAGCCTGGTCAGCTAGTGTAGACCGATGGGCAGCAGAAGAAGAAGGGCAATGCTGGTCAATATCCTTGCATGCGGCAAAGCATCGCGAGAGGGTGCGAGCAGTGGGTAGAGCACTTACCTCCTTCTGCATCGACGCGATGCCGTTGAGCACCTGGACCATGGCGGCTTGGCTGTCGGAGACGTTGCTCATGTTGAAAGGCTGGCTGGGAAGCTCGTCGTAGTGGGGCGTGAGGTCTATGCTGGCGAGGCTGTCGGCTTCATCCGAAGACGAGTCGCTAAGAGGTGCGGGCTGAGGCGAGCGAGGGTGGGGTGGCGAGTGCGCGCGCGGACCAAACTTGCCTGTCGAGTGGGCGCTTGCGAAGGAGAGTGTGTTGGCGGTCGGTGTTAAGGGCGAGGCCGAGGGGTGTGCGCTGGGAATAGGGGCCGGGATACCAAGGCGGGATGGACTGATGGTGCTGGAGCTGGACGAGAAGCGGATGGAAGACGAAGGGGCGGTGAGACGAGAGCTTCTAGAGTCCATTCTGTTGACAGTAGAAGCAGTAGCAGCGGTGACAGCAACGACGACGATGGCGACGGCGATGTCAGCGGGCAAGAGTGGCGCAGGTTTAAATCAGAGGAGGAGAAGGGCGGAGAGGACGAGCTTAGGATGAGCCGACGGAGGCGGCAAAGGGGAGCAAGCCGAACGCAAGCCATCCCGACGCTGCAAGCGCAAGCCATCCATACGCTGCAAGCGCAAGCCGAGACTCACACACGGCGGCGGCGGCGGCAGAGATGCCGAAAGTGGGCAGTGCACAGACGAACCAATTAGACCCACGCAAAGCACGCCCAAGTACCTATGAACTTGCTACCCATACTAGTTACCCACACACTCACACGCACATCCACACACCCACACGCACATCCACACGCACCCAGCGCCCGTGCCTCAGCGGCGGCAGCGACGCGCTTCAGCCTACCGAGACTAGACAACGGCAAGCTCAGCGTCGTCCGGCACCGCCCCAGCCCAGCCCCGCCTACACACCTAGACAGCAAGCCGGGCTGTCGCGGCCGGCTTCTTCGTTGCCAACGTCTTCTCCAAACGTCCCGAACGGTGCATGTAGGACAATCCTTGAGGCGCGTCGGCGAAGTATGTGGAATATGAATCCGTACGCGATGCTGGCGCAGGACGGGCGACCCGCTTCTGCTCCTCGGAGTGCTCGCCTTTCTTTTCCTAATGAGTCGAGTTGTGAATTTTATTGGCCCTTCGAATGCCTCTTTGCCCGTGCGCGCCCTCTTTCTCCCGCCAACTCTGGGCGTCGCACGCCGTCTGTCGCCCTGCTGCAGAGTCGAACCCCCAAAAGAGGGCGAAGCAAAGCATGGGCGTGCATGGCATAGCTGCTTTGCGATTGCGCGGGGCAAGCCGAGGGCCATCAGCCTGCACCGCCGCCTCCTTTTTGCGGGCCGGCACGTGCAGACCTCCGCTCCAACGACCCTCAATCAGAGCAGCAGCGCAAATCACCGTCACGAAGGTGAGTCACGCTTTCAACGGCCTCACAACTCTCTGCCAACTTCTCATACTCCCGCCGCGGCTGTCGATCCGGCCCGGAAGCCGATGTGCTGCTAAGAGCTCAACGCCCCTGCGCAGGGCCTCGTCCGTTTAAAAAGGTGCCCATCTGAGCTTGGTCTTGTCGTTGGTGGGGCCTCGCGACGTGCGGTTGCGCGAGTTGGCTTGGCAACGGATCCCAACTACATAGGCACTCTCCGTCCGTCGAATCAGATGTACATGGCTCCAGCGCAACGCAACCGCTAGGTCAAGCCGTCGGGTCTGAAGCAAGCAGGTTAGCTGTGCTAGAACCGAGCGGGGACAGCCGCTTGGCGTCCTGCCCTTTAAATTCCCCCAAACCTGCGCCAACCTGCAGCAAGCTCTTTGTCGGCCACGCCGCAACGCCTCCTACCGGCAGCAACCGCCTCAGTTGAGACAAGTCAAGGATCTTAATCATCGGCATGGGTACCATATGGATACGAAGAGTATTCGGCCCCTGGAAGTCTCAACGACGAGGCGCGCAAGCCGTGACGTCGTTACACGCGGCCGAAAAGTATGGCGGCCAGACTAGCTGTATGGCTGCGTGGCGGCATTATGGTTTCCCGGGGCAAATAGGCGCGAGCATCCTTGTGGAGCGAGAGGCTGGTCTGCGAGTCGCTGAACACAGGCACCATCATCGGGAGCCGTTGAGGGCCAAAATTGGAGGGAACCGAATCTTAAATCGGCTCCAGGTTTGCCTTGCCTCGCCTTGCTGGCTTGGCTTGATTCGGTTCCGCAAGTGCAAGCCGTCAGCCTGGAGTGGAATGGGAGGAAACGCGGCTGGTACGTGCGTGGCAAGTCCAAGCTTGTAAATCGTAATGAGAAAGGCTCACGCGAATCGAGGCTGGTCAGATACAGTGACAAGTTGACTTTGGTTTGTGGCTGCAAGCTCGGTTGGTCGGGTTGGTGTGCAGCCTTCAGCCTTGGAACCCCTGACAAAAGTGACGACCAACCACGAAGAGAGGGCAGGCCAGGCATCGTTGCTCCACTTTTTTTCATTTTCATTTTATTTTATTTTATTTTATTTTATTTTATTTTATCTTTTTTCTGGGGTCATTCGGACACACCATCGCCACCGGCCAGGCAGACACTCTCTCCCTCTCTCTCTTTCCCTCTCTCCCTTACCCTCTATCCACACAGACTCTCGAGACCATCAGCCCACCGACATACCCTTGCCCGTGGTATCGGATCGATCCAATCTAGGCGTAACGACGCCCCACAATCGCCGCCAACCACAACCACATGGCACACCACTCTCGCAGACGAGCCCCCTCATGGCCTGTCTAGCCGTCCAGCCTGTTCCATCTCTGCCATGTTTCTAGCCTCCTCAAGCAGTGCGCCTTCGATGCCCGGCCACTCTGAGGCGATCCACTACCACCAGCTTCGCATCCACCAGATATGCTCCATCCTCGTCCGCAACCTGACCCTGCGTCCGAACCGAGACCGCGCCTTGCGCTCCTTGGTAGACGCAGGGGCGTACACCACAGATCCACCCACCACCAGCGTCGACGATACAGACCTAGCGCTACGCATCGGCAGAAGCAGCCGCAAGGGCAAAGAGAAACAACGCACGACGCGCCGCAGGAGCTCCAGCTGGCACCGCCAAGAGGATCGAGACACTCGCGATGACAATCCGTCTCTTCTGGCTTCCAGCCCGGACTCAGACCGCCGCAGATCGCGCCTCGACCTGACCGCCGATTCGTCTTTGCGGAGACGCGATGCCGAGGAGGACCTCTTGCACAGTCACCAGCAAGCGCCCCGTCCAATACTCAAAGGCTCGACCAGCTACAAGGACGGCGGCACCCTCAACTACTTTTCCGACCTGGCACCATCAGCATCGTCGTCGTTCCCACTAGGTGAGATGGGCGCCAACCTCTTGTCCCGGTCCGCCTCGCGCAGCTCCTCGAAATCGTCCAGCACCTTGATGCGAAGGCCCGACGGCAGGGCTCGGACGATCAGCGGCACATCGGTGCTGAGCGTGCGGAGCGTGCGCTTCGAGGAGCAAAGTGGCGTCCATACACCAGGACGTCGACCCAGCACGCCGGGAGCCAGCCGATTCACGTCGGGCAGCGCTTCGCGCCTTCTCGCCTGTGACAAGCCGCTGGCCCAGATCATGGACGAGCGACTCTTGACGTGCTGTGTCGAGCTGTGCAGTCTCGCCGAGGATGGTCCTCCTGTGGAACTCAGGGACGGAAGCTACGGCCCTGCTGCCTTTTACACGACCGAGGTATCCCGGGGCGGCCTGCACCATTCCTGGGGGTCGCTGCGAGGCGCGCCTCTACAGCTGGGCAAGCATCCTTCAACAGCGGCATCGGACCACGTCGCTGCTCAGGACTGCCTTGCCAGCAGTCGCGTGCAGCTGCGTGTCTGGGCAATAAAGGAGTCTGTGATGGCAGAGCCGGACCCGGGCGCCGGGCCCGACTGGAAGTTGATCAGCACAAAGATCGTCGATCTGCGAGAGCTGCAGCGGCTCGATGGCGACCTAGCAGACCCTCGTGTCATCACTGCGCCCAACACCCTGATCCTAGGTCTCTCTTCCAGCTCGGCTCTGTCGTCCAACGGCGAAGAGGTTTCTGAGGAGACGACAAACACCGAGGACACAGTGTCAGCCGTGCATCCGGAGGGCAGGACAAAGGATGATTCCCAACGCCTGCAGACCGTACGCGCAAGACGGCTGCTTGACCAGGTCGAATATTTCGTGGTCCCCCTCGATATTCCGGCTGCCAAAGGCGGCGGAGTCGGCCGAGCAGACGGGATTTCGGCCTCACCCGTCGGAAAGTCGGCGGCGGCGACGTCGACAGATATCAGTGACATCGCTTCAGACTCTGGGTCGGGCCCTTCGGGCGTCGACGGAAATCCACCGGCGGCGGAGGACAAGGTGCTACTACAAATCCGCGATCGACGGCACCACTTCCGAACCGAGGAGAAGCTGGCCCTCGAGAGGAGCCTCAGGGAAACCCGGATGATGCCAAGCTACACGCTCGATGACGCGAAGCGTGTCCTCGAAGCACAGCTGGCGCTCCGCGAATTGAAGGCGCAGGCTCGCGCCGTCCACGCTGATCTCGACGGCATCCTCGGGGACCCGCAGGGCCAAATCAGCCTTCGAATGCAGCGCAACGAAGCCGTCGAGCGACTGCGCTGGGTGCGCGAACAGCGCGACCAGGAGCTTCGTGACGCCGCTGAACGCGAAGAGGAGCTTCTCCGAAGGAGAGCGAAGCTAGAGGAGCGGAGACAGAGGTTGAAGGAGGCCGAATCGGTGCTGGAGGTGGATCGGCAGAAGGCAGCGCGGCTTGTCGCTGCCAATGCCAAGCTCAAACAGCGGGTCGAGACGTTGTCCCTGCGCGTACACCAGCGCCATGCGCGGCTGCTGCAGACGCTCGAGGATATCTTCCCCATCGACCTCGTGGATGGTTCGGCGCTCCTTTTCTCGATCGCTGGGATACCGCTACCCAACGGCGTATCGAGCTGTTCGAGCTCCGAGCTCGAGGCGCAGGACAAGGCGCTGAAAGCACTTGTGAAGGCGCACAACAAGCAAGAGGACGGCGAGGCGTCGGCATCGAAAAAGATGGTCTACCATCCCCTCGACGATGACACCATCAGCACGGCGCTCGGTCTGGTGGCGCAGCTCGTGATTCTGCTGAGCTCCTATCTGGCGACGCCGGTGCACTACCCAATGGCGACAGCCGGCAGCCGAGCCGTCGTGCAGGACGGCATCAGCATCATGAGCGGGCCGCGCGCCTTTCCGCTGTACGCCAGAGGCGTCGAGCGGTACCGCTACGAGTACGCCGCCTTTCTGCTCAACAAAAACATCGAGCAGCTGATGAACATCCACAACGTCACCGTGCTCGACATCCGTCATACGCTGCCCAACCTCAAGAATCTCGTCGTGACCGTCTCGGCCGCGCCTCCGGCCAGCTACCGCAGTCGCAAGCGGCACATCGGGAGGAACGAAATCGCCCTCATCTCGACCCCCGCCAAGGCAGAACCGAGTCCACGACAAGAGAACGGTGGCGTCAAAGCGGACGGCAACAAAAAAGAGGCCATCGTGCAGCTGGGACGGGGACGTCCACAGGCAGTGACGGACGGTGACGACTCCTGGACCCAGCCCAAGGTGGTGGGCCGCGAGGCAGCGCATAGCAGTCATGCACCGGCGAAAAGCGAGACGCTGAAGACCACCAGGGTGCTGGGTCCAGCTCGTATGGCTCCAGCAACCAGCGATTCGGCTATCGAAAGCATCACCAAAGCGCTCAGCTTCTTTGGCACGCGTAGCTAGCGCGACCTGATCGTGGTCATTGTCCGCGACGTTCCCACACAGATGTCCACGCCAGTGGCGGAATAATACCTCGAGGCAATACGGACACCTTGCGACGTACGTGCCAGAGCTTGGGCAGATGCAAGAGTAAACTATTCACGAGTGCCACGCGGAGCGGTTGGATCTAATGGTACAGTTGGGGATGCTGTGCGGGCCGTGTTGAATCGAAGCCAAGCACGGGTGTCAACAGTGGTATTTCTGTGTTGCTTACTGCGCAGGGTTGCCGCCTAGGGACGGTTGATCCGAGGAGGTATCCGGTGAAACCACAACGGAGAGGGACCAGGGTGGAGTGTCAGATTGCAGTCGCGGCGGTACGAAGAAGGTTCAGGGTGCTTTGGCGGCTAGAGGTCAACTCACGCTTGTCGAGCTTGGCCTTGAGCTCGTCGTGCTCGGGCATCTCCTCGTCCGACGCCTTGGTGGTGTAGCCCTTCTCGTTTAGGTCGCGCTCGATCCTCTCGTTTCGCGGGCGGAGGTCGCCGTTCTGCTCGGCAGCGACGTTCTGGGCGTGGCGAACGAGCCAAAGGCCAGCAACGGGGCAAGGGGAACAGAGATCCGATCAGTAACTTTGTCTTGACCCTAGTTTTGGCGTGAACCGTGTACCTGAGAATCAGGAGGCGGAATGTAGTGGGGAGGAGAAACGTACGCCGTCGTGACCGGGGGCGGTGTTGAGGATCTTCTCGTTGAGGTTGTCGACGAGGTCGTTGCCGTTGGCGCCCACGGTCTGGTGGGTCTTCTTGAAGGACTGGTCGGTGGTCTTGCCGGACATGATGGAGGCTGGTATTGGGTGGTTTGGTTCGAGCGGTTTATCAGAGAGGGATAGTGGTGTGGAGCTGGACAAGAGTGCGGATGGTAGTCTAGCGACGGCATCTTCAGCTCCTCAGAGTCCCCGTTATATAGGCATTTGCGGGCTGTGGCCTGGCCGTCCGCTTTGCCGCGCTACATCGGAAGGAGCGAAGGCAGGTGTCGCCGGCTCTTGCTCGGTGGGCGCCCCGACCAGCTGGGTCCGGCCGAGGTGGATCAAGCTCAGCACGGGCAGGGGCCGCCGAAATCAGCTGGATGTGATAGAAATGCATATCGTCTTGGTGATAGACCTCGCTGTGATTTCATCATACGTGCGGGCTGCTGCCGGATGTCGACAGGGCGCTGCGTCTTTGCCGTGGCGTGAAGCGCTCCAGCCTTGGTATGTAGTACCTTTTAGCGGTACTTCCGAAGATCGGTGTCGGCGTAGCGTGCGTCGGTCTGGCAGCAACCAGGCAGACAGGGCTGGCCTGACTGCTTGGAGGCGGGGGCGGCGACGGCGACGAGCCAAGCATAGGGTCTAGTCGGCGTCGAGCCGACGTCAAAGCTGATTCACCATGCAGCCAAGGCCCTGCCCGTCAACATCCCGACATCATTCGGCGTCTTTTCGTCTTTGAGCGCCTCCACTTTGGAACAAAAATGGGGAACAACAGCGGATCCGAAGCTCGGCGGGCCCAATTCGAAACGTCTCCACATGCTTCGCTCGCGACATCATTGGCCACATTTACTTCGGCGCTTTGACGATTCCGTTCCGCCCGCTTTCCTCTCCCTGATCCGCTATCGTTGCTGCCGACAAGCTGCCGCTGCTATCGTATCCCGCGCACCCTCTACCGTCCCTTCCGAGCGGTGTCACCGATCCATACGAAACGCCTCACCTCCTTTCGCCGCCTCACTCCACGATCCAACCGTCCGCTCTTTTTCCTCGCGTGGGCCACCCTCTTACTTGGCTACAAGTGCCTTTAGGCGTTGCACCATGGACCCAACTTTTGGCCAGCCTCAGAATGACGACGAGGATGCAGTCGGATCGGCGCCTGGAGCTCCCCGTACGCCCCTGTCCGGCCTTGCCGGCACCCAGTCAGAGAGGCGGCTGACACAGAGGGAGGTCGAGGCCCTGCGCAACGTCAAGCGCAACGTCGATGGAGCCAAGACGGCCGGCTGGATCATTGGCGGAGCGGTGAGCTGGTACATGCTGTCTCGCCGCAAGCCTAGACCCAGCAACCTGCAGCTGGCCGGCCTCTCCTTTGTGGGCGCCATGGGCGCCTCGTTCCTCCTGATGCCCTTCGGTATCTTGATGAGCAAGGGCGCGCTCCAGAACGTAGAGGACCCCCAGCATCTCAAGAGGGTGCTGGCAGGCGCGATCGAGGAAAAGCGGCGTGGAGGCATCCTTCCTCCCGCTCGAGCGGCGACGTCGCCATCCAGCGCGGAGGGAGAGCAGGGCTGGAACGATGCTTCCGGCGGCAACGAGTACAGCGACACCGGCTCGTTTGCCCCCCGCGCAGAAGCCTCCCACATCGAGTCAGCCCCTTACAGCCGCGCCTCTGGCTCGATTTTGGACCCATTCTATCCTCGCCAGGATGCGCCAGCGTCGTATTCGAGGGATGGACCCACGGCGTCATCTTCGCAGAGCCTCGACTCGACCTCCGACGGCGAAGCGCAGCCCTCCAGCAGGTGGGCCCAGCTGCGCAACGCGCGGGGCGTCGAGCCCAGCAAATGGGAGCTTATCAGGCAGGAAAACGCCCGCAACGCCTACAACCGACGTTCCCAATCGTCGACGAATCAGTCGCCGCAGGAGGTGGACGAACGCGTTTCGCAGACGTCGGGTCTATCGACGCTGCCGGGGGCCAACATTGACCGCGACCCGCGATGGTCCTCGACTCCAGCGCGGGGCTCGAGCGGACGAGCCGGCTACGACCAGCTCGACGGATGGGGCTCCGGCGAGTTTGTGCAGGAGAGCGGCGACGCACCCTATTCGCGCGGCTTGGGTGGCCAGCGCCAGTACAACATCAACTCAGTCAACGAAGAAGACGTGGCTTTGAGCGGATTCGAGGTGGACTCCAACGCGCCGTTTAAGGTCGCAAAAGGCTCGCTCCTTGCCGGTATGTTTCGAGGCCCAAGACTCTGGTTGGCATGAGCCGTCGCACTCCGCGGTCAGACGGCTTCCTCCCAGGACGGCCTTCCAATCCGGGAACAAGCTTTCGACCTGGACCGCCTGACGCCCCTCTCTGCACTCTGCTCCTCCGTCCCTCCTTGCCCCCGCTGCCTCCTCCGCTCCCGCAACAACCACTCGTTTCTGACCCCCGGATCCCGCCTTCGAAAACAACCTTTATTCCACACCATCGATCGATGGTCTCGACATCGCCACTCCAGCCCTGGCCGGCGCAGTCTCCGGTTCCGTCTACGGTATTATCAAGGGTCAAACTGGCGCCGGAACCATCGTGGCGAGCCGGATGGGCTTCAACATGTTTGCCTTTGGCTTTCCCTTCTTTGGTGAGAAAGGCACATCGGTGCTGTGCAAGCATTGGGCGCAAGGCGATGGTCTTGCTCGAGTTGGATCGGTACCTAACCTGCATCCATCCTTGTCCATTCCCCCGCCTCTGCGCAGCCATTCGAGAGTATGCCGTCAACCCGGGCCTCGCCCTGATCGCGCGCGAGAACAGGTTCGAGCATCCCACGTCGCACAACGTCTACATCCATCCTCGGCCGAACCCCCACACGTGCGATCTAGCATCGAGTGGAATCTCGGGCGCAATCGTCGGCGGCGGCCTTGCAGGATTTGCTCGTGAGTGGCGTTTACGACATGGATGCGAAGGGATGCGCTGGGGGCCGAGCTTTTTATTAATCGATGACGTGCGCGGATCTGGTCTGCCTGACGATTTGACATCTCTAGGTGGCAGGCAGTTGATCCCATCGGGGATCATCATGTTTGGGCTCGCCTGCACGGGTCTTCAATTCGCGGGCAACGAGCTGCGATTTGCGAGGCAAAAGCTGCTGACGCGTGAAGCGGCGCCTGCCCCCGCCGTGGTCGCCACGCCAAGCACCGCCTCGTCGCCCTCGCCGGTGGAGCGAACAGACGTTAGAACCGAGGCCGAGGCGATTGGAAAAGCGGCGAGTGGGCCAATGCGAGCTGCGTCGGCGTCGACGTCTGGAAGCACTGGTAAAGGATGGCTGAGCACGCTCAAGAGCCTTTCGCCGGTGAGGAGCGTGTCGGACGAAGAGTACGAGGCCAAGCTGCAGGAGAGGCTGCGGGGGGTGGATGCCAGGCTGGCCGGGGTGCGCGAGGAGCTCAGGGAACTCGAGCTAGAGGAGGCGAAGGCCGCAGGTGGTGCTGTGGCTTCGAAGTGAATAGGTGGCGTCTATTTTCTTGGGAGGAGTGTGTGGATTGCAAATCAGTAGTCACAATAACAAGTCATCGCGGATTGAGTAGCAGGGCCGTCGGACCTGTTGGCAAGTCACGCCTTTGGCAGAGGTGGGTTCTGTGATCTGTGTGTAGCAGTGCGTGTATGGATGCGATTTGACAAGCGTCTAAAAGTACAAGGTGGTGAGCATAGGGTGTCAGAGTCCAGAGGCCCAATTGCTGGAAGCAGGTTTTCCTTGAGTGCGTCCTATTGATGCGGCACGGCCGAGGGGTTCCGTAGCAAGAGGGGACTGACGTCTCTAACCCTGCCTCTGTCGAGCGCGGAATGGGTCCGAGCCGACGAGATTATGGACAGAGTTGAATCGTCGGAAGCGGGAGTCAGTCAGTCAGCCAGTCAGCCAGTCAGCCAGCCTAGCACTTCTCTCTACCGCATCGCTCGGCCAGATCCAGCGCGGACAAGTCGCAGCGAGAGGACAGGCGTGAGACGGGCGTCGGAGTGTCTGCGTGGGAAGCGACGTACCTGCTTGTGCTTGGGATCCCTGCTGCAGATGACGTAGAGCCTTCCCTTTCTCCTGACGACGGAGCAGCCGTCGCAAAACTTCTTGACCGACGATCGCACCTTCATGCCGCGCGTCTGCTCGAGGCTGGTGGCTGAGAGCGCTTTGGAGGCCGATGCGGCGGTGGTCGAGGTGATCGAGATGGCCGAGGGGATGTGGGCGGGCTTGGCGAGCGACGAGCAGAGGCGGAGCTGCGCCGGGCGCGGCGCAAGCGCGGCGGCGGTGCTGGAACGCAGCAGGCCCTGCGCCATGTGACGGAGAGACATGGTGGCGATGCGGCAGAGTAGAAACGGCGTAAGGACAAGGAGAAGAGGAGAGGCGAGACGAGAGGAGGAGGGGGAAGAGGGCGTAGCCAGAAGTGTGCCGGCGTATGTGATAGGTGTGATTTGCGTTGACGAGGTGGGGTGAGGAAGCGTACGGTAGGCGTCTGTTGGCGCGCGAGGCGGGCAGCTGGACGAGGCGAAGGCTTTCCGACTAAGGCCTGTGGCTAACTTGCGACTGTCTCTGTATCGGACGACTGGTGGCTGGCAATTAAGAAATTGTGATTCAATCAAAATTCTGCCAGTGGGGCGGCAATGCCGAATTCCGAATGTGGACGCTGTGCTTTGGTTGGCGGACCGCAGTTTTTTGCTTTGAGTGTTTGCGAAGAATTCAACCTTTTGGCTGCTGCTGCTGCCGCCGTTTGTTGGGTTGGCGGCCCATATTGTATTGGCGTCACCAACCTCAACACACCGCACACCGCCGCCTCCATCCCCCTTCTTCCTCTCCAACCTCAACCCCGTTCGACCTCTCGTCCATCTTCATCGTTGCTTTCTCTGCCTGGAGACGCATACCCGCCCTTCCTCCACCATCCGCCATGGCGACCGCCGGTCTCGCGCCCCTCGCCGCTTCCGAGGCGGATCTGCTCGCCAGTGCCGGCATCGCCACCTCGGAGCAGCTCGTCAAGGCGCTCAAAGCATCCCAACCACCCGCCTCGTCCAACCCCATCACAAAGATCCAGATCGCGCGAGCCGCCTGGTCCACCAGTACCTTTTTTGTCCCCAAAAAGGAGCAGCTCATCTCGCACTGGATCCTCGACTGTCTCTGCCGCTCCGCAAAGTCCCAGCATGGTCCCCTGTCCTCCAACGCAAAGGGAAAGGCCAAGGCCCGAGATTCGCTAGGCGCGAGCGTAGCCAGCGGCAACGACATCCCGACCGACCTCGACGCCGACTACTGGGCTCTCCTTAATCAGATTGTCCAGTCGCAGGTCAACGCCCCCGGGACCAGCCGCCAGGCTGCTTCGCAGTGGGTCAATAGCCTCATCTCGGCCTACCCCATTGTCACGCTGGCTTCGTCCTTTGCCAAGTCTCTTTCACAGCACCCGCAGCACAGCTCCAACCAGGCCCTCACCGTCTCTGCCTCCGAAGTGCTCAAAGTGCTCCTCCCGCCAGCCTGCTCCCGCAGCGCCGCCGCCAACATTGAGCACGTCACCGAGGCGATACAGGCCTGGCTCGCCGCCACCCCCAGCCTAGATCGTAGCAGCGGCTGTCAGGCGGCAGCAACCGCACTGGCGGGCCTCCTCGACAGCTGGGAGGTCGCGCTTGAGCTCGGCCTCAACGCGCGCAAGAATGCCCGTTACTTTTTGGCCAATTCGCTACCCGCCTATATCGCGGCCCTGAGCGCGGTTCAGCACCTCGGATCAGTCGCACCCGCTGGGCTGCTCGAGGCGCTCGAGAAGATCGGCGCCGCCTCGCTCTTCACCAACGACGTGCTCTTGGCCTTTGTCGGCGACCACGCGGACCGCGCGATGCACCCCGCCCATAAAGAGTCGAGCACCAAGGCCGACGACGACCTCCTCGACCGATTCCGAGCTCTAGCCCAGTCCGAAGAGCAGCCCCTGGTTGAGGCCACTCTTTCCAGCTTGCCGGTGCTCGTGCGGCTGCTGACCAAACGGCTTCGAGACGAGGCGACCAACCTCTTGGCTCCGGCGGCCAGCACCAGCTACAGCGCCATGTCCGTTGCTGCAGCGATGCAAGCCCAGGAAGCGACGATCCGCTCCGTCGTCTTGCTCAAGTTCGTCAAACCAATCAGCACGCTGATGCAAAAGTCCTCGGTCAAGGCACCGCAGCACGTCGCGCTCGCATCGGCCCGGAAGCAGCTGCTTCTCGCCATCGAAGCGCTGGACCTATACGTCCCTGGAAGTCCCGAGGCGGAGGAGTGGGTCATCCTGTTCCGCAGCATTATGGACGATGCCATCGAAGACCTCCACACTCGTGGCGGCGACGACCGGGGACAACGAGCGCTAGACAGCCTCGAGGCACTTTGGCGGCTCGAGCAGATGATCGTCGAGCCATGGCTCATGACTATCCTGAGGGAGGTCGCCACAATCCGGGTCGAGACCCTGGCGTGGGACGCAAACGAGGTGCTCGGCGCCGAAGCTGCCGCCGCTTCCTCCTTTGTCAAGACAGTGCTATACAGCTGTAGCAGGGCGAGAGACGTTCCCCGCTTCATCATTGGCCTCTACGAGGCCCTCACCCTGGTGCCGGACGTCTCTTCCGCTACTATGAGCGACGTCCAGAACGGGGTTCTGCTCTCTGCGGTCTCGCGAACCGAGATGGCCGCCGCCGTGCGCGATTTCCTGATCCCGATGCAGGTCGTGCCGCTGTTGGAGGAGCTGCGTGAGAAGACGGTTGAGATCGTGGAGGAGGTCGGCAAGGCAGAGCACCGCACCGCTTCGCCCCGACCGGCCAAGCGGAGGCGTTCGGACGACGGCAACGACAAGGCCCTGGACGACGCCGTCAGCCAGCGCAGCGAGACCGCAACTCAGCGCCTAGACCTGGCACTCCAGGTCCTCACGCTTATCCTTCCTCACGTTTCGATCCCCCGTCCAATCCGAGAAGACGCCATTGCGGCTGCCGAACGGCTCTATGTCGAAGCGATACTGCCGGCCATTGATCTGGGTCTAGACCGTGCATCGAACGAAGGTCTGGCCGGGGCGCTTCGAGCCAGATCGGCACTATTGCTGCGCAGCTGGCGAGTCGACTTTGAAGAGCCCATCCGGCTGGATGGATCTCCTGAAAACGAGGCGCTCCCAGTCCTCGATGATTCGCTGGACGAGCGACGCGATCGTCTCATGAGCCTTTTGCAGAAGTGGTCCTGCCGTGATGGCGCCTGCCGCGAAGCGGTCGTTGAGACTGTCCGAGCTTTGCTCCAGAGGGCGGAACGGGACTTTATCGGTCACGCGAAGAGTTCGGACTATTCGGCGTTGCTCTCTTCGGAGGAGGAGACGAACCCTTTTACGCAAGCACTCGTTCCGATCGTGAGGGACGACCTCGTCTCCTCTGGATCCATCAACCCGGTTGCACGCTGGAACGGCAAGACGACCGACATCAACAGTTCCTCAGCGCTTGCCTCTGCGCTGTGGTTCATGTTGACGAGTCGGTTGGCGGAGCTGATCGACCAGCTTGGATCCGGCCGTTTGCTCCTAGAGCTTTCGCAGGTCCTGCTGGCTTCGGCCGCAATCGATCCGGCGACTTCGGACGTTGCTGGCATTTCGCGCAAAGTGATCCGCAACGCCCACTTCCTCGAGCTGCCTCGGTGGAGATCGACTCTGCTCTCAGTCGCGAACGCCAAGACCCAGATCCTGGCCAAGGCCGACCACGCCGAACAACGTCCGACGTTGGCTACGCTGCGCGAGCGACACTCGATTCAAGCCTCGACGGAGCTGCATGAAGCGCTGCTTACGTTGTGCGCCATGGAGCTCTTCCCGGTTGAGTGGATCTCAAAAACCAGCCGAGAGACCCTGCTCGATCGGAGCCTCACTTTGGACAGCATGCTGGCCCAGAAAACGCTGGACCTCTCGGAGACCGGGCACCAGCGGACGAGCCTGCGACGTCTGATTGGCGGCCTCATGCTTGCTCGCGGTGCGGGACCGGAAGCCGCCTCGGACAAGATGGTTGCTTCGCTCGCGCTCCTCGTCATCGACGAGTCGAGTGACGCCGAGGAGGGCAAGAACGAGGCCCAGCAGCAGCGAGAGGACGTCTCTCTGGCCGCATTTGAGGTCGGCGCCCGAAACCTCATCGATAGCTGCAAGACGGTTCCGACTGCATGGTCCAACTTGCTGGCGCTGCACCAGTTCCTGGTCGCAAGGCTGGATGCCGTAGAAGGCGCTGACGTCAGTCTCGCTGCCGCCGCAGACCAGACCTTGCTGGCAGGATTCGTGGGCAATGCAAAGCTCATCGCCAACGCAGAGTACGCCGAAGCCTTCTGGCGCATCCTCGACGGCGCGCGGCCCCTCAAGGACAATGTCGCGATGCACTGCAATGCTATCCAAAGGCTGATCGGCCATACCACGCCCTCCGCGAGCAAGGCTAGCCTCACGCAGCTCGTGCATCACCTCAAGCAAGTCCGCCTCGAGCTGATCCTGACGTCGGCGTGCGGCTCCGAAATCATCGTCGAGACGGACCGTGACTCGCGTCGACGCAGCGTCAAGCAGCAGATCCTGGCGCTCCTGCAGCCCATCTGCGCCGTCACGGCCCGGGTCACGGCCCCTGGTCTGGAAGGTACGGAGGGCGTTGGCAGGGACGTCTTGAAAACCGCCCTGCGCGTTTGCGCCGAGACGCTGCGGCTGCTCGCCGACTGCTCTGCCCCCGTCGCAAAGACCAAGGAGATGGAGGTCACCAACGCCCCAGCAGCGCCCGGCGACCAGGAAGAGGAGGAAGCAGCGGCGGCAGTGCTCAAAGCCGCCATCGCCTTTGCCGCCTTCGCGTCTTGCTTTGGCCGCAAAGACCTGGTCGACTCGCTTTCGCCCGTCCTGGTGCGGATCCTTTCGCGCATGTCCAAGACCGCCTACGACCGCTACTTGTCTGCGCTGATGCAGGCAGTGACATCGGACCGGCTCGGCCTACCGACGAGCAAGGACCGGGCTTCGCTGATCGTGGCCGCTGGCGTTTCGCTGCAAAACGCGCCCGAGGGTGGTAGCCTTTCGGCGCGGACGCACCTCACCGAGCTGCTGGACTACTTTGTCCAGCTGGGCAACGCCGTGCCCGCCCCTATCATCCACGCCATGGTTGAGGTAATCGAGGCCGTCTGCGCCAAAAAGGCGGTGCTGCTGCGCTCGACCGACGTCGCGCTGATCCTGCAACTGTTCACCGCGCTGCTGACGCCGAGCGGCCAGGATGCGCCGAGCGCCGACGCGACCGCAGTGCCCGCTCAGCTGGGCCAGCGCATCTTCCGCAACGAGGTGTCGACGCTGACGAGCCTGATCCGGCTGCGGCCAGACCTGATGCACGTCTACCTCGCGCACCTCGCCTCCCTGCTCTCGTCTCTAGCGGCGCTCTTCCGACGCCCCAAATCTGCCCCTTCGGGCGCTACCGCCACCGCTTCCGCCACCGCCACGGCCGTCGGGGGGCAAGCGCGCTTCCTGCGCCGCGACTTGCCGTCATGGTTCGACCCTTCTTTGTCGTTGCCGCTGCGCTCTGAAGTGGAGGCGCGCCAGTACGCCCGTCTGCTCACCAGCCTGACGCTCAAGACGGCGGCAGTACCGCTGCGCAGCCAAAAGCAGCAGCACCAGTCGGAGGGGCAGCAGCAGCGCAAGGTCGAATCGCTCGCCAAGCCCTTTTCAAAGTACGCCGTGTATGTGATTGTGGCTTATCTCAATGCCGTGACGCATCCGGCGAGCGCGGTGCCGCCGGACGTGAGGATGGAGCTGGAACCGGGCCTGTTGGCGCTGTGCAGCGTGGTGGGCAAGCACGAGAGGGACGCCGCCATGATTGGTCTGCTGGATAATGCGGGCAAGGCGCTGTTTAGGAACTTGTGGAAGAGGTGGGAGGAGGAGAGGTACCGTGGTCAATAGTAGTAGTAAAAGAGGCTCGGGATCGGTCGGTCGGTCGGCGCTTGTAGCCTTCGTTTGTCAGTTGCTCCCTAGCCCCAGTCGGGTCGTGCGCGCAACCATCAGGCCTATTGTAGAGATGCCCTTGCCCTGCGAGACTCCCCTGGAAGAAAGAGAAACAATCATAATGTGGCCCGAACCTATCGTACGCGAGCATAACACAGCCAAAACCCATCCCATTACACCGCCATCGCCCACCTCTCGTCCTGGTTAAGGTTACACCGCGCCGGCCTCATCGATCCTCACGACGGGTTCAGGGCGTTTACTAAACAAGATCTTCCTCTTGACCAACGTGACCACTTGGTACCCGCTCATTGGTGGATCGGGTTGCGTATCGCATCTCGGTTTCTTCCTCGGTTGTGACTGGTCCTCCCCCTCCTCCTCGTTGTCCTTGTGAGAGGAGGGGGAGGGGTGGGACTTTTTGAGGACGGCTAATGGGTTGGTCAAGTTGACGAATTTTCCTTCAAGTCGGTGGTGGCTGATGAGTAGGGTGGGGCGATCCTAAACCAACCAGTCGTATCAAAGTCATGATATAGGGTCAGTCTGCGACCTCTAATCATTGCAAGACTAGATCGGGAGAAGATGTCAAAAGGGGGTGGGCCGAGACGAACCTCTCTACCATCTTCAAACACAAACTTGCCCAAAACCTGACCTCCTGCCGGGTTGGAAGGGTGGGGGAACTCGAGGCTACCCTGCAGTTCGACGAGGATGAGCTCGCCCGTCGTTGCCAGCTCCACCAGCGGAGGCGGCAAGGTAGAGTCCAGCATGGTCGTATGGCGAGGTCCGAGCGTTATTGGGATTTGCATAGTGCGTAGGTGCCGGTAATGGTGGTGGTGGCGAGGGAAGAAGAGGCGATGCAAGCAGAGACCCGAGACGCTGCGTCCGACTCCGCAAGGGTTTTGGTTGAATGGGGAATGGAAATGGAAATGCGTAGACGCGTGTGGAGGTGGCGCCCAGCGTCGCGTATAGCAGGCCTGGCGGGCCTTTTTTACTGCGTCGCAGAACATCTTGACCTCTGTTTGTTCCGCTCGATGTTGTCATTTTCTCCCTCGATCTCGCTCATCTTTCGTCTTGATCTCGTCTCGTCCTTTCTTTCTTTAAACCTCTCGTGAAATTGAACCGCTCTATTAGGATAATGACAACAGGTGAAGATGCGGCGGTTGAAGAAGAAAGGGGAGGGGGTAAAGGGTGGAGCAGGGGGTTGGGTTGAGGGGAGCGAGATGGCTCGCTGAGAAAAACGACGTCTATTTCAGTGCAGCTGCAACTGTTCGCGAGGCTCTATTTTTACCTACATCGTTACCTTCTGAATCCTTCAGCCCTGGGCCATCGTCTCCAGCATCAGTGCCTGAAGGAAAATGTGGAAAGAAGAAGAAGGGAAAAAGAGGGCATAAGCGGTGGCAAAGTCAGTCGACGCACCTCCTTGAACGCAGCACCGATGCAGGGCTGCTCGAACCAACCCCGGACTCGCCTTGTGATTGCCAATACTTACGCGAACATGCACTCGTCACCAAACTTGCAGACCTGGCCGCGCTCTACAGCCGTGCACTTGCGCCTCTTCATTTGCAGCCGCAACGCCTCCTTTTGATCTTCAAAGATGGGCTCGTGGCTGTACTCGCACTTGTCCTCGAAGTTGCAGCGGCCCATGAGGTGGTGCCAGACGCACGGCATGAGCTTGGTATATTCTTTCTTGTTTACTTCACCAGTGAGCTGCGAGACGGGGGACCAATAGAGCGTCCAAAATTTCCATCGTCGAAATAAAAGATTGTAAAGAGGCGTCAGAACCGCAGATGTTTTTTTTTCCATTGGTAAACCGGCGAAACTCTGGCATGACCATTGACTCACCGGGTTCCGTTCCACGTAGTCCATGACCCGCGGCTGGCTCATGAAGAGGTAGTCGAGATCGACCATGTTCGAGGCCAATTTCCTGTAGATCTGCGAGTCCACCGCATAGCCAGGCACCTGGATCAGACGCACTTTCTCGGCCAACAGACCCCTCTTGTCGAGCGCCCTCAAGTCAGCCATGTATCCAAAGTCGTCGAGGCCTCCTAGGTAGACGCGGTAGCAGCCAGGGTCCGTAACGGCGTCGGCCAATGCGGTCCGGACGCGCTTGTCCGCGGCCTGATCGCCCTTGCAGAGGTGGACCACGTAGTTGTGGTGACCCGAGTCCATGAGGCCGTAGAAGAACTGGGTCAACATGCCTCGATCGACAACGTGAGAGATGTGGAGGACCTTCTGCAAAGGTGCGTACGCGCAAAAAATCCTGATCCGGAGCTCAAGCGTCTCTGGGTCCAAGGAGTGCTTCTTCGCGATGCGCTGCTTGAGCTCCTCGACCACGATTTGGCCTGCGCCGCAGTGAAAGAAAAGGCGAAAGATGTGCGATAGCGTCGTGAATAGGCATCAGTATTGAGACGCCTGCAGCCGCTGTCGTCCCGCAAGGGCTGTACGCGACTTACCTCCCGGGTAGCCAAGGCGCATGTGCTGAGGGTTGAACCAGAGGTTGTCGCCATCGATGATCACAGTGATAAACTTGCGCTGCGGTGAAAGATGGACAGAAGGCGTTTCGAAGAGGTCAGCAGCGGGCCCTTGCTCATCGGTCGAAGCTAATGATCGGCGACGGTTGCAGAGCCACTCACGCCTTTGCGGATCAGCAGCTCGGTCTGCGATTCCATCTCTAGTCCCTTGTTGGTTAGTGCGTGGTCCTTTTTGGAATTCCAGGCCGTCTGAGATTTATAGTGTCCCGGGAGTTCATCGATCTGCGAGCTCGATATCTCTTGCAGCGTCGGTCGTCGGCGGAAGGGTGATCGCGAGACAGCTGGCGCATCGTTCTTTGGCTCGGCATGGGCGCCAGCATTGGCGCCGACACCGTCGGTCGAGGCAGCGCCGTAAGACATAGACCGATTGGGCTCTTCCATCTTCGCGGGCTTCTCTGATCCGGCAGAAGCTGCTGTGGCGGCTGGAGTGATGTAGTTCGTGGCAGGGTTCGAGGCAGACACAAAGGCAGCCTCCGCTGCAATCCGAGTTAAAAGCCGAAGCCTGAAGCGTTCCGCAGACGTCAAGGGCGCCGGTTCCGATTGCGGAGACGGTTGATCAGCACCTTTCAGGTTGTTGCCATCCTGCTCGTGCTCGCTGCTTTTCCCTGGGTCCGTGACCAAGCCTTTCTTTCCAGAATTGCTGTCGACTTCGGTGGTCATGCTGGGCCCTTTCGGCGTGCCCTCGCCGTCTATGTCCGGTACAGACTCCAATGCGGAACGGATTAGGCCAAAAGTTGATTTCAGCAACCCGGGCCGCTCCTGGCTATCCGTATTCGACACGTCCGGGTCCTTGCTCCCGTCTGCGTGGCTTGCGTTCACCGAAGTAGGTAGCGTGGGGGCAAGCGCCAGTGCTTGGCTTTCCTTGGCGCTGAAAGTCGCCTGCTTTCGCTGGCAGCGGTTGAGAAATTGCTTCGAAGGTCCAACGGCTGATAAAGCCGCGGCGACGGGTTTTCGTGGTGGTGACGGTCGGGGCGGATGCGGTGGGAGCCGCGCGGGGCGCTTGCGCACTTTGGGGTATCGGAAAGCTGAAACTTTGCTAAGAGGTTGACCAGGTGCCTTGACAAGAGGTTGGACCGCTGCTTTGATGGGAGGTTGGCCGTCTTCTTTGCCTAGAGCTTCGGCCGCTGGGGTCGAAGGGGTTAATGCCGACCCTTTTGCTTCCCGTGGCGCGCGGGTGCGAGGCCGAAAGAAGATGTTGGGCATGGCGTTGCCTACCAGCTCCGGCAGTACCGCGGCATAGCGCTTTCGTGGAGACGCTGTCTTCCTTGCCCCGATGGAGAGGATCTTCTTATGGGAACAGAGTGACGTATGGCCCCCCGGCGCTTTTGGGTAGGTGCGATTTCGGGGGGAGGGCGAATCGGACGTGCTGTAGAAGCAGCTGGGGGCGCTACAGCTGGATGCAGTAGACCATACCTCCTTGACGATGCCTGCAACACCGGAGCGCGAGAGCCCGTGGGGCAGTTGCTTGAAGGCAAGCACCATGGTGGCGGCAAAGGTTGGATCGGGCGCGCGAGGAGGCGACGAGGCAACAGGAGCGCAAGCTCCCGTTGAGTTGGTCGGCTACGCCGTCGCTGCCTCTTGACGTGAAGCCGCGCTAAGACCAGAGTAGCGGAGGTGGTGCCGAGGGTTCCGAGCAAGCGCCGGTGCGTGATGGTGGAGCGCGAGTGGGCGGCTTCGCTTCCGAACTCCCCGGCGTTCCGACTCCCGGCTTGGATTCCAAAAATTCACCGCCAACCTTGCCGAAGGGCCGTTGGAAGACAAGACCCTCAGCCACACCACTTACTCTTACTAGCCAGAGGGTTCGCGGCTGGTTGCTATTTCTGATTATTCAGCCTTTTCTCAAGTCCAGAGTCGCCACCCTTTTCGCCCACCTTTGCATGCGCGCATGGCTTGAAAACTCATAAATAAAACAACCCCGAACACGGACGTGCGTGCGTATAGTTGGCAATAACGGAGAAAAAAAGAGAGAGAGAGAATGAGCCTGAGGAGAAATTCAACATACGGCTCTAGCTTTGGGTTATGGCACACGACCCTGGCAGCGCGTCCCGTTTCTAAGAGCGGCAAGCGCTCGCCCGAGCTGGTCCTAGCGCAGCGGTCATTGCAGCAGGTGCCCCCAACACGAATTCGCCCCGGCAGCAGGCAGGTCCCGCCACCGCCCTTTGTACGCAGAGTCGGCCGCCGTCGGCGAGAGAAGGGGATCCCGGCGCTTATTGGGATACCTGGGCGGAGAGAGGGTAACAACGTTTGCCAAAGGGCGCCGCTCTCAACTCTCTTCCTTGAGCCAAGGTGGCTTCGGCTTTTCTATCTTTTAAAAAAATAGAAAAATAAAATCAAACACGATAACTTGAAAAGGGATAGGAAAACAAGAAACAAATATACCGAGAGAGGATTATAGAAAACTGGCAAAAGCAAGGCACACATCAAAAAGGAGTGCACTCAAAACAGAAATAATTAATATTTGTAAAGGCCCAGGGACACAAGGGACGGGTCAAGCGACGATCACCGAGGTACTCAGTTCAAGCTTTCGGAGGCCAGCCTCGGGCCTCGGCCTGGCGGATGGAAAAGAGGTCTTTGGGTGAGTCGTGTGCGTGTGTGTATGTGCGTGTATTTTTTATTTATTCATTTCTATTTTTTTTTTTTTTTTTTTTTTTCGCTTTTGTGCGTGAGAGAGCAGTTGATGAGGTGTATTGCAGAGTCTGCGTTGGTGTGCGTAGGGGTGTGTGTGTGTGTGTGTGTGTGTGTGTATAAGGGGGAAGATGAGAGTAGCGTGAGTGCAAAGTCAGCGCGACTGCTTGAACCTCTAAGGCTGGGCTGGTTGGTTAGCCTGCTCAGTTGGATGGATGGCTGGATGGCTGGCTGGTCGGTCGGTTGGGTTGGTTGGGTTCAAGTTGGGTTAAGTTGGGTGAGTTGGGTGAGTTGGGTTGGTTAGCCGACAGCCGCACTACATCTCAAACCTCAGTCGACGCTGGCTTAACTCTAAGTCGACGCTGGCTTAACTCTAAGTCGACGCTGGCTTAACTCTAAGTCGACGCTGGCTTAACTCTAAGTCGACTAGAGCTGTAGAACGGCCAAAGCCGCTCGCAGCGTCGTCACCGTCGACCTTGGCAGCAGCAGAGCATCGGCGGCGCTAGCATCAGCAGCAGCGACCAGGGTAGCAACAGCAATCGCCACCGCCACCGCCACCACCACACAGGCTCCCCAGCGTATACTTTTGCCCTTGCCCTTGCCCTTGCCCTTGCCCTTGCTCTATCCCTCGCCCCTTCGGCCTGTTCCTCTGCCGTTGTCCTGTCTCCCCCCTTCATCTCTCTTCTCCGTTTCTCGCCCCTGCGCTGGCTTGTTACGACTCCCGAGCCACACTGTCCTCTGGATCTCTTCTTTAACGCCCACCCTGGTTCCATCCTCCCCTCTAGCTTCCTCCGCCATCCGCCCGGCTCGTCCTGTTGGACCGGCTTGCAAGGTGGCTCATCCGCGTACAGTCAGCTGTTTCCGCCTATCCGGACCGGCGCCTCTTCAGTAGCTCGTAGTGCACTCGCACAACATCTGCCTTTCTTCTTGGCATACGGCCGCGCATCCTCACTTCCTCTCTCACTCTTCCCGCAACTCCCGACAGCGAACCCGACTTGGACCGACTGGTGTCGAACCGCCCTCTCATCTCACCTCTGGGTCGCTACGCCTTTACCATTTTCCCTGCTCATAGCCATCTGCTCTCCACTTCGCCGTCGCTTATTCTACCAACTAGCAACCGGGAATGATCTGATCGCTTCGCCCAGGTCCAAGCCTTTTGGCGCTCAAGGACCATCCCCGGCCGCCCTTTTCCTCTCCAGGTCGTCGCTTCTACAGTCCCCCTCCGTGGCCCTGGCTCGATCAGGACACCGCTTGAAATCGCTCGACGTTCCCACTGCAAGCTTCTTTGGCCCCATCTTGTTTAGTCCGACCGCCCCGCCTTCCTGACATCGTCGAGCTCTTATATCCGTACGCTTGAAGGCCGCACCGCATCTACGAGATGCCGGATCATCACCACTACCAAAGGCCCTCGCCTCAGTTCGCTCTCGAGGAAGAGCCGGGCGATGGCAGCGATGCCGCCAAGCAGCAATGGGTTGGGGCTTTTGAAAGAGTCTTGGGCGACCAGGAAAGTCTGTCGAGTACGCGGAGACCTACCAAGGGCTTCAACCGCGACATTCCGCAATCGCCAATGGGAAAGCCGAGGCTCGAATCCCGTACACTACGTGGCAACTCAGGCGAAGACATTAGCGACAACCGATACTCGTCCGCCGTCAGTAGCGCTCACTCGGGCAGCGGCGGAAGCTCGCCCTCGGCTCAGCTCGCCATGGCGGACCACGTACCGCTCAGACCTGCGCCGGAGCAACCCATCCTCTCCAGCCGTACCGCATCGCAGAGCCACGATCTCCCCTACGATGCCAACCGATGCCGCTCGTTGTCGAAGCCGGAAGACTACCGACTCGCACCCAGCGAAGATCCCGGACTGACTCTGCGCAACATCCGGACCAGCCCCGCGGCTCCGTCGGTCTCTTCGCCGGGTTTGCAGTACAGTGTCGTCCCGCTCGCGTTGCCGGAAAAGCACTGGCTGGACCTGGAAACATACACCGCCACCGCCGAGTCAAAGGAACCTCCGAAGGATGTCGGTCCCGCGCTCATCACCATCTCACCGTGCGATACGCTCGTCTTCGATCAGGCATACGTCAACCACGCGCCCTGTGTCCACAAGCTGACCATCCACAACCAAAACCAGGAGCAAAGCGTGCTTGTCCGCATGGAGACCAACCTTGCTTTGGGCCTGAGCTTCATGCGTCGCAAGAGGACTGCACCCAAGAATGGTGAGTGTTTGCTTGGGGGCGAAGGAAAGAGGACTGCCGATAAATGTTTCTCCTGACTTGACCGCTTATCACCCTATGGTAAACAGATTATGAGCCGTGCGCCTGGCCGACCAACAGCTTAGCGTGGGTCCATTCGGGCGGACTATCACCGCAACACCTTCGAGCCTGGAGGCATGTGATCGCGAACCTCGAAAATGCGAGCTCCTTTGTGTTGGATCCAGGATCGGGCACCACGGTCTACGTCATGTTTCGCGCTTCAGCGTTTGCGCCAGGCGGAGAGGGCGATCAGCTGCAGCCCCTCGCTTTCAAGTCGCCGCCTTCCCCTGCGTTTCAGGATACGCCCCGTTTCGAGCGTGGCCTCGTCGACTCGCTCATCTCGCGGCCGGAAGCGGCTCCCTGGTCCTCGACTTCGCCCGTGTCGACGCCGGCCGCGTTTGGGGACCAGCGCGAACCGTTTTTGTCGGAAGGAGAACGCGAACCGCAGGAGGTTGCCGCCGCCGACTCCGTGCTCGCATCCCCTCGCTCTGCACCAGAGCTCAGCGCTGCCGCTCGTCCCGATCGAGACTCGATCAAGGCAAAGCCACAGTACTCTACCTTTAACATTCGCGGCTCGATCACAGCGCGCGCTTGGGCGCTGCCCCGCGCCGAGGCGCCCTTTACCGAGGATACCACCACAGCAGAAGGTCCCCTCAGCAGCTGGTCCTCAGCATCTTCGTCGCGGCCGGCCTCATTCTATAGCTCCACCCAATCCTCGGCCGTAGGGACCTCCTCCTCGTTCTCCCTGCCAGACGAGAGCACGGGACAGACCAAGGTGATAATGGTCTCCGCGAGGTGCTGTCGCCCCTTTATGGAGGCCTTCCTCCATCCTTCCAATCCGCCTGCTGCCGTCGCCGCCAGCAGCAGCAGCAGCCTCATCGAGATCGACTTTGGCGATGCTCTCGTTGGCCAGACATATATGCAAACTCTCACCCTTCGCAACGTGTCTGAAATAGATTGCATCTGTCAGGCGACGTTGGAGGAGGCGAGGAACCTGCTTCAGGTGCGACCCATTACGCTGCTCGATGGCGGCGATGAATCTCCCTTGCCGGTGGTCTGCGCCGACGACGACGCGACCACGCATGACCCGATCGATCTGCGCCCTCGAACATCACGGAAAATCGAATTGCGACTCACGCCGCAGGAACCGTGCAAGGACTACGAGCAGATCATCACGTTCAAAAGCCTCCACGACTCCTCGAACAGCGTCCGCGTCGTGGTGAGGGCCAACATGCTTGGCGTGGCCAAGGATGACTCGCTCAGCGTCCTCTCCGGCGACATCCTCGACTTCGGCGATTGCTACGGTGGACACTGGACCCGTCAGCTCTTAGTCCTCAAGAATACGGCCGACGTGTTGATGGACGTGCAGTTTGGCGCCCAGAAGGGCGTCGACGTGACCTTTCAGCTGGCTGAACTTGCCCCCCAGGGCGAAGACGAGGTTCACGTTGACGAGGTCCTCCCGCAGAGTGGGTTGGCGGCTGACGTACCGCTACCGTCAAGCGCGGAAGCCCATCCCCGCTTTTCCTTGCTCTTGGATCCTAGCGTCGCCTCGGTTGCTGATTTTAGCCAGAGCTCCGAAGCCGATCTTGAGCCCTCTACGACTTACTCGGAGCTGGCCAAGACGCCCACGTATCACGCCCAGCCGACCCCTGCGGAGGCCGAACCGCCAAAGCTCGAGCTGTCCATTTTAGACTCGCTTTCGACAGCTCCGAGTGCAGCGCAAGCATCCACATCCACCGAGGCAGATGACATCGATGCATCGTCGGTGGCGTCGCAGCAAGGGTCGCGTCCAGGTTCGCCTACGGGCGGACATCCCCCCGATCGATCGGTTCCCAGAGACGACCGGCTGGAGACTCTCGCAAAGGAGTCGCTGGCCGCTCGCCTCGAGCGCGTCAATACCGGACCCGTTTCGGACGGCCACTCTGCCAGGGCCGCCTCCGTACGAGCCGCGAGCGACGGCGATCACCATAGCGTCTCGACAAATCCGTACAGCCAGACGTCCTCCAGCCACCTATCGCGGCCGTCGTCTCGCCTCCAGCTCGCAGACAGTCGCGCATCGGAAGCAGCAGGCCGCGAAGAGGTAAGCTCCGCCCGGTCCGATTTGACGGCGCTTTCGCGAGACAGTCGCATGGGGCTCTATCCAGCTACTTCTTCGTCTCACGCAGGATCAACGACGAGCTCGAAGCACGCCCGTTTTGGGCTCGGACGTGCCCTATCGGGGCTCCGTCACGCAGAGCAGGCTCACAGCAACCAGCTCGAGGAATTGGTCCTTCGGCCCGGAGGAGAGTACCGAGTGGTCGTTTCTTACAAGCCTGCCCGGGACGAAGTAGACCCGGAGTACAGCGGCGGCCGGCTTGTGGAGCGATCCTTCAGGATCTCGCTGGACTATGCCCGTGCGAGGTCTGGCAGCACCCGATCCAAAGGTGGACGGGAACGCAAGACCATCATATGCCAGAGCCGCACCTGCACCTCGTACATCTCGGTTGGCCCCAAGCTGATCGACTTGGGTGAGGTGCAGGTTGGCACGCGCAAGTCTGCGCACATTGTCGTTACGAACCATTCCGAGCTCACGGCCCGCGTCGACCTGCGTTTCGTGTCCAAGGTACTCAGCATGTACAAGGACGAGGTGGCCATCCCAGCTCTGCAGACTGTGGAGCTCAAGGTAGAGTCCTTCCCTCGCAGGGTTAACGAATCCTATCGCAAGCAAATCACGGTGGCGAACCTGCTGAACCGGCACAACGACCAGATCTTTGAAGTCCGCTCGACCAACGTCGATAAACAACGTATCAGCTTTCACTCCCTTTTTTACCGCCTGCTCACACCGACAGGTTCCAACTTTGTGGACTTTGGCGACGTCAACATCAACTCCACGCGCATCCGGACCTTTACGATCGAAAACACATCAGGCTCGAAGCTCGCGCTGGAGCTGACCGCAGCCCACCCCGAGGACGTCACGCTATACATCAAGTCGCCGCCCAAGGTCGTTGATCCACAGCTCCCTGGTACGCCTGCCGACAAGGGCGGCGCTGCAGCCCGCGCTGTGAAACGATACGCCGAGATCGAGGCAGCTGACGTCGCCGCTACGGCAGACACGGATCCGAAGCATAAGGCACCCAAGTCTTCGCTCAAGGGTTCCGATCTCAAGGAGCGCTTCTTGGAAGCCATCTCGGTGGATTCGCCCGCTGCTCTCCGGAACGAAAACACCTCTTGGAGGCTGGCGCAAAAGCAGAGCCACTTTGCCCGCAAAGAGGTTGGCGTGAGCGCGTCCTCGCAAAAGAAAGAAAACGGATCGACGAAGCCGAGGCCTCATATCAACCTGGTCTCGGCCCTGAAGAAGGGCGGCAAGGGCCGGATCACGCTGGTCTACGGCAAGTCAATGACCTTCAAGGACCGTTCGCTTTTGCGCGACTTTGAGCATTTGGATCTGGCTACTGGACCGCCCGTCGACGCGCGCCGCATCCCGGCTAAGAGCAAACGGTACAACATGCTAGAGGCCATCGCCACGGGCGGCAAGGCCAAGCACTTACCCTCTGGTCCTGGCAAGTCAAAGCAGGCTGCCGGCGACGTCAAGGGGGGCGATGCCGCTACACAAGCAGGCTCCAAAAAGGAGGTCCGAGCACGTGCTCCCTCGTCCTCTGCCTCTGCCGGCGCATCAAAGTTGGGCAGTGTTAAACGGCTGCCCTCGCCGCTGGCCAAAGAGATCCAAGGCACGGGTTCGCTCAAAACTGGGAAGGTAGGGTCCGCGCAATCGTCGACAAACGCCCTTCGCAAGGGCGAAAAAGACACACGGCCGGAAGGGTCGAGCCGGGTGCACTTCTCGCCGGCCTTGACGGGGAAGCGCAAGGCGGCGCCTGTACTCTCCAATTCGGCTGACGTTTCGCGAATGCCGCTTGAAGATTTGCTGGCAGCGGTCGAGGCGCAGAACCACACGCTGAGCACGCTGTTCCTCGGCAGCCCGCAGGCAGAAGAACATTTCGTCAGGACCGAGATCAACCTCCAGAGGGAGTTGCAGCTGGCTATTGAAAACGAGCGCTTGTGCCCGCTGGAGGTTTTGCAGATCCCTGCGGGAGGCGAAGGTCAGGTGGTCGCCGTCTACCATCCAAGCGGCAGTACTCGGCCCCACGTCCAGGGCAACGCTCGCAAGCAGGATTCAAGGATCTTCATGCGACTCGTGGAGTTTGACATGAACGTCGTGCGGTCGTCGAGCGAGTTTTCCGGCATGGCCGAGCTCGACGTCGACGAGCTGCCAGTGCGTGACTTGATGTTGCGGTCAAACACATGCCGCAGCCTCTTAGAGCTGGGCCAGCCCCACATCAACTTCGGCCACATGGAGAAGGGCGATGCCAAGACGCGCAAGATCCTCATCCAGAATCGAAGCGAATGGGCGCTGCGGTACTGCATCCGAAAGAGCGGCAGTATCGCCAGCGGCGACATCAAGTTTAGCAGCGGCCGCTACGGTGTCGTCCCCGGATACGGCAAACGCGAGGTTGAATTCGTCTTTTCGCCCTCGATGTCGGGTGCCTTTCAGGAAAAGCTCGTTGTCGAAAACGTGGCCGACCGGGACAATGATCAGGTCGTCGTCTTAAAGGCCAACGTTCGCAAGGTCCCCAACTTTGCCGTGGATCCGTCCGCGATCGATTTTGGCGCTCTCTTTCCGGGCAGACTGTCGACGCCCGAAAGCTTCGTGCTTAGCAACACTACGAGCAAGCCAAGGTCGTTCGTCATCGCGATCGACTCGCACCATCTACTCTTCCAGCGATGTATCGTCGACGTGGCGCTCAGTATGGCCGGCGACGACAACGTCAAGGGGACACTGACACGCGAAGAGGAGGAAGAGGTCGAGCACATTTCGCAAAAGCTCAAGATCGCCAGCCGAAAGGGCAACCTGAACAAGGTTAAGAAGTACGAGGAGCGGCTACTCGAGCTCGGTGTCAAGCCTGCCTCGAGCACCGCAGCCGACCTCGCCAAGGATTCTCCGGCCGACGCCGGTGCCGAGACTTTCGACATTGCTGGAAGAAACGGCGATGAGGGCGGCGCCAACGACAACGGTGATGGAGATAAGGCGATGGCGTCGGAAGCGGCGACACCCAAGCTGAAGCGGATTTCGTCCAACGTCACCTGCGCGCTGGCGCCCAACCAGAGCAAGCGGCTGGTGCTTCGGGTGCGCGCGAGCGCTGTGCAGTCGGCCATCCGACCCGATCAGGCGGATCCATCGGAGCGAGGCGGACCGGAAAAGGCGGGGGTGGAGGAGATTGAGGTGGCGGTCAAGGTGCATGAGGTCAAGAACCAAGACGAGACCAAGGTGGTGGTGCTCAAGGCGAATGTCGAGTTCGAGCTAGTGGACAAGGTGGACCCGGACCGGGTGGCGGACGCCATGCCTAGCGATGCGCTGGTGTTTTCGCCCCTGGCCGAGTCGTGAGGCACTGCCAGGGAGGAGGCAGAGGTCGGAGCGCCGTGCTTGCCTTGAGCAGACGAGCCTTGCGATGCCGTCATTGGACCATCCTCGCCTACGAACCGGATCCAAGCTTGTAGCAAGAAGGAAACAGATGTTTGAGAGCTTTGGTGATTCACTAGAAAAACGGCAGCAGCAGCAGCAACATCACGGTATTGTCATTTGCAAGGATGCAGTCGTTGTCGTCATGGTCTTGGCTAAAGGGCGCGTGACTACCAACGAGGGTTTCGCGGCGGAGGTGCGAATTGGCTGCACCGCGTGAACCGAGGACGACGGGAAGGTTATCGTATTTTATCGTACTTTTGTTGGTGCCACAGTGACTAGACTAGTTGTTGTTGTTGTTGTTGTACAAGGCAAAGGAAATGGGAACTGTGCGCCTGGGTTGGGGCGTGAATGCTTGTCGGGTGCGTGCATGGGGAACAGTGCCAAGAGGGAGAAAGCGAGAAAGCGAAGGAGGGCGTAAGAGTGAGATGTATGTGAGGGAGAGAGAGAGGGGGCGCGATGCTTGCGCTAGTGCTACGCGGGTGGGGGAGTGATTTTGCCATGAGAGGGAAGTTTTCGCTGCTCCTCGCCGAGGTAGAGGCGTTTAAAGAGGACCACTGGGAGGTGTGGGGAGGGAAAGGTGAAGTGGGGCGAATGCGAGGAAAGAGAGGAGAGGGTGGTTGTTGAGAAGGTGTGGGTAGGCGTGTGGGTGAGAGAGTGAGAGGGTGTAAGGGGATGCGTAAGGAACGAGGCAAGAGGGAAGAGGAGGAGGACTCACCGGTGGTGGCTACCAAGAGGGGGAACGAGACCATGATGGTCTGTGCATTGGCGTTCCAAAGCCAAAGAGAGGAGGTTAGGAGGATGTTAGGCCACAGAGCTGTCTGGATAATGAGAATGTGTCCGCGAGGGGCGCACCCACCCGGATTCGCCTCTGCTCGGGCGTCAGAGGTGGACGGGGCATGGTGGATCCAACTGCTGCGGCGAGGGAATTTTGGAGCGAGGAAAGAGGCAAAGGCAAGCGATCCGAGTCGAAATGAAGCGTGGCTACCCGCAAGCCGTTTTCACGAGAAGCGGTTGGAAGCCGAGGCGATCAGGAGGCGATAAGGAGGCGCGGGTAAAGAGAGAGGGCGGTAAAGAGGCGACAAGGAGGCGGTAAAGAGGCGACAAGGAGGCGGTAAAGACGCGAAAAC
>JALNIF010000376.1:0-15005 GCA_026284005.1 Thecaphora frezii | reverse complement strand
GGGGGGGGGGGGGGGGCGTGGCGGCCTTTGGTGCGCTTCGGCGCCGACATCTTTCGACGATACAGCTTACGTGGATCAAAAAGAGAAAAGGGAGGATAGTGGGGTCTACCAGTCTTGCGGCGGCAAGACGAGCAGCTCGAAGGTCTTGGCAAGGTCGCCGCCGGATTTGGCGAGCGCGGCCTCCGCCTCCGAACGGGAGAGGAGGAGTTGGTTGACCTGTGGTTCCAATGCCAAAGCAGGCAGAGGGAGCGTCGAAAGGCGCGGATGTTCCCCATGCGTCAGCCCAAGGGGCCACTGGCAGAAATGTATGTGTGTGTTTAGGGGAGGAAGGGGGGAAGGGGAAGGGGGAAAGGGGAAGGGGGAAAGGGGGAGGGATTGGTGGGTGTGACTTACGAGGAAATCGACGTCTTCCTTCTTGAGCTTGAGTCCGGCGGCAGGACCCTGGGCGATGGCGACAGGGAGCACGGCGGGCGAGTCGCCAAAGCAGATGGCCTGAATGTTCTTCTCCATCCTACCGCGCTCGAACGTGTAACCGTCCGAGTCGAAGTCGGCCCATTCTTGGATCACCTGTCCTCAGTAGCGTGTCAGCGGGGTGGGGCCGAGCGGGGAAGAGAGAGGTGGGAGGGAGGGTGAGCATAACGTGTAGCGAGCAGCGGGGGAGGAGGGGGGAGAGAGGAGACGTACCTCTGCTTGTGGCTTGGACATGTTTGCGAACGATGCAGCGCCAGGGAGTGAGGGAGGTGGTGGTGTCGCAGAAAACCAGAGATGGTGACGGCGACGAAAAAGGGACCGCTGTCTGAGCGTCGGACTTGCCACGTGCGGGGGGAAAGGACAGAGTTCGGTTCCGAAGTGGGATGCAAAAGGAGGTAACGTGGCACCGAGTGGAGAAGAAGCCAAAGCAGCTGGTCGATGACGTGGTGCATTCACGTTGTTATTCTTATTCTCCTTCTCATTCTTTCTTTTCTTATTGCTACGCTGCTGTTTGGGCCTTTTTTTTTTTTTTTTGGATTGCGCCTCGGGCTGTCCTGCCTGGGCGGATGGTTGCGTTTTAGCTCGACGTCGGGACCATCTCCATCTTCCCATCTCCATCTTCCCTTCTCCATCTTCCCTTCTCCTTCCCACGCTCCTGCCGCTCTTAGCTCTTTAACCCGCTCTCTATTCGCACATACCTCACCCACCCTCTCTCTCTTACACAGTCACCCACCGGCGAATCGCAACCACCAAACTGCTCCTCGAGCAAGCCAACACTGCTGCTTTTCACGACGCTCGATTCCTCTCCCACACCACAACCTCGGCGTAGCCCACAAACCCCTCGGGTTCCACACCCCAACGATGCCTTCGCAGTCGGCGCGGCAACGCAACAAGCGCGCGCTCGCCACCACGGGCAGTGCCAGCAAGCTTCCCACGCGATCCACCTCGGGCTCGTCTTCGCCGACCCGGCTACGCAGCCTGCTCTCGGTGCTGCTGCTGACGAGCGTGCTTCTGGTGGGCCTGCAGCTGGTGCGTTTCTACTACCGGGGCGCCTCCTCGCTCTCCCCCCTCTCCGCTTGGACCAAGGCCAAGTACGCCTCCGGCTCCGACATCGCCTCGTCTGCCTCCAATGTGGACATGGGAGCGAGCGCGTTCCACCCAGCGGCGCCCGAGGGGGCGCAGCCGGGTGCACCGGCGCTGGTGCCGGGCCTAGAGGTGGTGGATCATGACGTCTACGTGGCGCAAGAGGAGGGGGAGCTCGAGGTGCAGTTTGACGAGGATGGCAACATGGATATGGCGACGGCGCAGAGGATGCTCGACCTCCTCTATCGACCCGCGAGGCAGGGCGTCAAGACGGCGGCCAAGGTGGCGGCCGCCATGGTCGAGGATGAGATTGTGGAGGAGGCGGCGGACGATGCAGAAGTTCAGGATGAAGCGATGCCCTGAGTTGGCGATCGCGTACGGAGATGTCGGCGGCGAGGTCCAAGCGGTCAGCAAGAACCGGTGTCAGCGGCGGAGGAGGTGGTGGTGGCGGTGGAGAAAAAGTAGGAAATCCTAGTGTGCGCACAACTGTTGCGCTGGTGGGCCCCCACGTTCTCAGAGTTATTGATCCCGCTAGACTGGACCGGAGAGTGCCTGGATGCCCCTAAAAGGGCCGTAGGGATAAGAATTGCGCCGGTAGCAAACAAGCGAATCGCATCGAGCTGAGAGCCATGACCACCAACCGTGGCACAGATCCTTCGAAGGCGTCTATGTCGCATGTGGGATGGGGCGGCTCCGATGCAATCAGAGATGGCATCGTAGTTGGCCCCTTGTCTTCCAGCACAGAAGGACGAGGGAGGGCAGAGCCAGCAGAGAGCCAACCAGCGATCTGAAGCAAAGGACCAACCGGATCTGGAAAAAAGCGTCCCACATTTGGAGGCGACAGGCGGGTTGGTGCAAGGGTGCAAAGGGTGCAATCACAATGATGGAAGCGTGGATGGCGTGCTCGCACGAAACACCCAAGCCGTAGGGTCGATGACCCACAGTGGATCACAACGACGTCGCGAGTAGCACGCAACATCGTCCTCAAATACACTAATGAGCTCGGAGAACCCTATTTTCACCTTCGCTTGCTCACACTCTACACCGCGGAACCACAACGTCCGAGCGTTTCACCCTCTCTTCATCCTCTTGCTTGCTTCTGCCTCGCCGGCCTCTTTCAATTTTCACCAGTCTGGCAGCGACACCTCGACCTGCCCTGCCTACCTCTAGTCTGGAAGCAGAGGCGCTCGCTCGAGAGCACGCCACCCTTGGCACCCTCGAGCCGAGCCAAAGCCCGACGACGCACTGCAATTTCGCACCGCTCGTACACCTCTTCCTATTCCTCTCCCGCGGGTTTTTGCGCTCTACCGTAAGATTCCGCGAACTTCTTCGCTTTTACGAAGTGACGTGCACATGCCCTCGTCGGAGCGGCAAGGTGGCCAGAGACGTCACGCCTCATCATTGTGCCTATCTGGCGTGGCGGAGTTGTTTCGCCACATGGCGCCCTGCTCCCCACCCAAGCAGCAGAGAGCGGGGAAACTTGTTTTCTTCCTCGCAGATGTCTGAAAGCCCTCTCTAGCGCGGCGTTTTTGAGTGTGTCCATCGTTCCCCCCTTTCCTAGACTCGATCCCTACCACCATGCCCCCGCCCCGCCTATCGTTGCCGTTTTTTCTTCCTTCGCAACGACGGGTTTCGTAAGATTGCAGCCGATAACCTTTTTACCTTGCTCAACCCGCAACGCTCCCCGCGAAAGCACTTCACGCTGGGAGGGACCCCGGCCAAGAGGTGATTGTTAAGGTCAAAGACACCATTGTCGTGTTGAGCAAACGATCTCCAACGCCTTCGCGATAACAGCACAGAGACGGCGCGAGAAGGGGAAACTGGTATAAGAATCTTGGGGTTCCCCGACCCCCTCTGGATAGCGCACGTCTGTATCGCTACTCCGATCCCCTCTGCACCCGGGATAGCACAATCGCCGTTACACCCCCCTCCTTCTTCCACTACGTACGTAGCCAGCGCCCTGCCTACATAGGAGCCACGGGCGGCTTTCCCCTTTCCCATCCCCTCCCCCCTTCGTACCTCACGCCACCCTCGTCCCACCTTTCCGAGACGACACGACACGCAGCCCACCATGTCGGACAGCGCATCAGCCACCACGCCCGCCGGCGCTAAGGCCGAGTCTCTTACGGATGAGTACGCCATCGCCATCGACAAAGCCGCCGCCGCCACGGGCGCGCCGATCCAATACACCAAGGAGGAGGAGACGAGGCTGGTTCGCAAGGTTGACTGGGTCGTCGTTCCCGTACTGATGATCTTGTACCTTTTGAGCTTTTTGGACCGGTCAAACATTGGTAAGTTTGCGATGGAGAGGATAGCGAGCGAGGCGGTGCCGATGGCAGCGAAACGGGTCGAGGAGGAGGAAGTGGTGGTGGCGGTGGTGGGAAGAGGCTGCTGATGGTTTCCATCATGTCCGAGCGCGTTGCCGATTGTTCATGCTCCGATCTGTCATTCTTCATTTGGTTTTGCGACATCTGTTGGGGGTGGGACGGATCGCTTCGTTTCGTTATAGGCAACGCCAAGATCGAAGGGCTGATTGACGACGTCGGCATCACTGACTACAGCAGTATCCTGGCCATATTTTTCGTGGGCTACGTGGTGGGCGAGGTGCCTGCCAACGTGGTGCTGAAGCGGACGTCGCCGACGTTCTGGCTACCGACGCTGGTGGTGGTATGGGGCATCGTGTCGGTAATCATGTCCTTTGTGCCCAACCAGGCGTCTCTGTATGCGGTGCGCTTCTTCCTCGGCCTCTCGGAGTCTGGTCTGTTCCCGGGATCGGTTTTCGTCTTTTCGCTCTATTATCCGCGCCACGAGCGCCACTACCGTACGGCGCTGCTGCTGTCGGGCGCCGCCGTATCGGGCGCATTCGGCGGCGTGCTGGCCTACGGCATCGCCAAGCTCGGCGGCAAAGGCGACCTGGCGCCCTGGCAGTGGATCTTCCTACTCGAAGGTCTGCTCACCATCGTCGTCGGTCTGATCGGGTACAAGTGGGTGCCCAACTATCCGCAGCGCAGCAAGACGTTTTCGCCGCGTGAAAAGGCCATCATCGCCCACCGCATGGCCGAGGACGCCGACGCCGTCGACAACGAGGCCTTCAACTGGCACGGTGTCAAGGCCGCCTTCCGCGACCCTTATGTCTACCTCTACGGCCTCCTGTTTCACGGTTTTGCGTTTGCGCTCTATACCATCTCCAACTACATGCCGACGTTGATTGCCGGCTTGGGGTACAAGGCAGCGACGGCGCAGCTGCTGACGGTCCCGCCGTACGTGTTTGCGTTTATTGTCACCATGTCGACGGCCCACCTGTCGTTCTTGGCGTGCAAGCGGCTGCTCTTCATCATCGCAGCCGCGCTCGTCGCCATCGTGGGATACATTGTGCAGATCACGTCGCCCACCATTGCCGGCAAGTACGCCGCCGTCTTTGTATCGGCGGCGGGGGTGTATGCGGGCAACGCGCTGCTGCTCTCGCTGCCGTCGGAGAATGTGAGCGGACAGACAAAGCGCGCCACGGCGCTCGCCATGCAGATCATGTTTGGCAACATGGGCAGCATCGTCGGCGTACAGCTCTACCGGACCCCGCTCGGTGGCCTCAAGAACCCCAACTTCCGCATCTCGCACGCCCTCGCCATCGTCTGGCTCGGCGTAGGAATCGGCGCCGCAGCCGCGCTCTGGTTCCTCCTCGATAAGGAGAACCGTCGTCGGGACCAAGAGATGCAAACCAGGATCGATGTGCAGCTGCAGACGCCCGAGGAAAAGCAGCTCCTGGGAGACCGCAGGCTGGATTGGAGGTACCAGGTGTAATCGACTGCGGATGCTCGCAAGGGTTGTGCTCGGTACTTTTTCTCGTCTTTATTTTGTATATTTAGGATATACCTTAGGGGTAGGATTGAATTACTAGGGATATGAAATAGCACGAACGCAGATGCGGTTCCAGATACAGCGAAGGTCGAAGAGAGCGATGGGTCAAGCACAGGAGCTTGTAGGTGGAAATCGAGTGGCAGGGGCGGGTCAGGAATACATGGGACAAAAGGATGAAGGCTGCAAGTCGCTTCTCTAGTAAAGGACAAGGCTGCTCGCCAGCACGAGGGCCGCAGCACCCATAGCGAGCGTCTGCGTCGACGACGCAGCCAAGAGCGAGGCGGCAGCGCTGGTTGGTTCTGGTGTGGAGGTGGGTTGGTTGTTGGAGCCGTCGTCGGTCCTGCCGATGCCGACGGTGCCCTTGTTTGTGATCTTGACGGTGAGCACCTTGACAACACCGTCGATGGCGATGCCGTGGTTGATCTGCGACGCCTGGACGCCGGCCAGCAGGCTGGTGTTGTCGTCGGCCGTCGTCGTGTACTCGAAACCGCCGGGGGAGCGCGTACCGTTTTGCGCCGTCGCGTTGGCGACGAGCCAGTCGCGTCCGAGATCGTAGCCGTTGGCGACGATGTCGTGGTTGGCCGAGCCGGGCCCTTCGACCGAAGCGGCGATGAAGATGGCGCCCGTGTTGGCGGCGGTGCCGTTCTGGATCCAGTAGCGGAAGTGGTTGCCGCCGTTGAGCGATTCGCCGCACGTGCCGCCGTCGCCCTGGCCATAGTTGTAGCGCATGATGTTGGTCTGGTTGCGCGAACCGTTGCCGTCGCCGAGGTTGGCCATCTGCGGCGTGCCGATCGAAATCGAGAGGCAGTCGCCGGGCGAGAAGAGGAGGCTCTCGACGTACTCCTCGAAGCCGGCCTGCGTGAGGACGTCGGGGTCGGAGGCGGCCGAGATAATGACGTTGAGCGGCTCGCCGGCGCCCGAGTAGGTGCCCGACGTCATCTGCGACCCGCCGCTAGCGCTGGGCGCGGCGAAGCCGCCGGTGGCCTGGCGGGCAACGTATAGCGCATGAGGCGGCGAGGGTGAGGCCATGACGCTGGTGAGCGAGGCGGCCGCCACGAGCGCCGACGCAACGAGGCGCAACGAGGTGGCCAGCTGCATTGTGATGAGGATCGCAAGGAGGGAGCGCTGCGATGGCGCTGAGAAAGAGACAAACGAAGGTAGTTGAGGAGGGAAAGGACGACAACGACGACGACGATGGAAGGATATCGGAGAAAGGGCCACGGTGAGATGGGCTGGGAGTGGTGAGGCGAGGCGAGCGGTAGAGGAACAGCAGCAGCAACACCGAGGAATGGCAAGGAACCTGGGATAGACAAAGCTCTGCGGACGGCGCCCCCAGGGCAACGGCGCGATCCGGGGGAAACCAGGCAGGTGGTTGGTGCTCTGTCCTGCAGCGCAGGGCCGCAGCCCGCATGAATAAAGACGGATGGCGGCCCATCTGTCCTTCTACCGACCGCAGCTGCCAAGGGGCCCATCGTCTGCGGTGGCGGTATGTAAGCCTCGAATATGCAAAACTCGACTAGAGCACTATGAGAGAGGGGGCTTAGGATTGTCAAGAGGGGCGGAGGGTGATTGAAGGAAGGTGGCGAAATCATGTGGCTTGGGCTGTGCTTATTTGGACGTGAGTGCTATTTGGGTTTTGGGCGTGGCCGTCGAGGGTGAGAAGCCCCTTGCTTTTGGCAAGCTAGGCGTGCTAAGTACGCTGGTCGACACGCGGTGAAATCATGGTGCGGTGGCCTGGTGTAGTTGTGTGGCAGCGCCCCACGGGTGGTTTTTAATGAGTCAACCTCGATGCCTACGGGCGATGTCGGTGACTGCAGGGCTGGCTGGCGTGAGGGGGGAGGGTTGGAGCAGTGTGGCGGTCTGCACGTAGCACAGTGTGGCAGTGTGGCGGTCTGCATGGTGCCAAGGTGCGCAGAGGCCGAGCGACGGTGGCGGTGACAGGCGAATGCGAATAGCAATGCGAGTAACAATGCGAGCAACGATGCCAATAACGATGCGAATAGCAATGCGAGCAACGATGCCAATAGCAATGCGAGCAACGATGCCAATAGCAATGCGAGCAACGATGCCAATAGCAATGCGTGCAACGATGCGAATAAGGATGCCAATAGCAATGCGAGCAACGATGCGAATAGGAATGCGAGCAACGATGCGAATATGGATGCGAATAGGAATCCGAATAAGGCTGCGAATAGCAGTGCGAATAAGAATGCGAATAACAATCCCATTAAGAGTATGTATGTAGCAGCGTGCCATGCAAGCGACACATCACTTTTGATTAACATTCACGATCCCTATTGTTCAATTCTTACGTTTTATTAAAGCGAAAATCCAGGTTGTGCAGCGCGCCAGTCTAAAACCAACTCCACTGCATAGCCGCAAATTCCATCGATCTGTTTGCCACCCGAACGCATGCCCGATGCCGCTGCGCAGATCGGTACAGCGCGACTTTCTCCGAATCGGCCGGGTAGAGTTGGGCGCAGCACAGATTTGGTTTTTTCGGGTGTCGGCTTGCGCGATGCGGGCGGCGTGGACACGACCGAGAAACGAGGCCAAGAGTGGAGAAAGTGCGAGAAAGCGCACGCCAAGCAAGGAAGCTGCAACGCCAGGGCATCTACAAGACAAGAATAAGAAACTTAAATCAGGATATCGAATCGAAATCCTAAAACACAATCTTAAATCAGAATGTTCATCGCCTATGCATCATGAATTCTGAATTTGGCCGAGTGACAGCTTTTCAGGGTGCAGGCAGCGGCGCCAACTGCTCGAAGGCGCTCGAAGCTTCGCCGCGCATCCACGCGCATCCACGCCACGCTTCTTCCATCGTCGTCGTCCACGCCACCCCCTTCGCATCCCGCATCGCCTATCTCCCTACTCACTCGTCCCCGCACTCACACATACGTCTGCTGCGCCATGACTTCTGCCTATATAATTCCAGCGTCCCATGCGCCACTCCACCCCTTCCACCATCATCCACATCACAACGCCCAGCACACTCACCACTACTCCACAACCACTCCACACAGCAGCGCCTCATATTTACCTCGCTAGCACACCAGCTACATCCTCCTCTTACCATCGCACTCTCATCTCCACACATCTCCCACCACCACCACCTACAAGCCCAACGCACACCATGGAGTTTTACTTCCCCTCCGACGTCTTTGCCTTTGAGCAGCCCTGCTCCGCTCGACGCGCCAACACCTGCAGCTTCGACGCCATCCCCCTCTTTGCCTCGCCCATCTTTGATGCCATCCGACACCAGGAGGCCGCAGAGGCCCGTGCCCGCGCTATCCAGCGCGCCAATGCTGCGCGACGTGCCCAGGAGGAGCGCGAGGCCCGCGCCTACCTCGAGCACCTTTACCAGCTCCAGTACCGCGAGGAGCTTCTCCGTCGCCAGCGAGAGGCCCAGAGGCAGTACCAGCTCCACCAGATTCAGCTCCAGCGCCAGCGCCAGCAGCAGGCCGCCCGCGAGGAGCACAGGCGCAGGCAGCAGTACGCCGAGTACCAGCGACGCAAGGCCCAAGCCATTGAACAGGAGCGTCGACGCATCGCCGCCATCCGAGAGGCCGAGGACCAGTCTCGACAGCTCTTCCTCGCTCTCGAGGACCTTCTCTTTGGCTTCGGCTTCGACGACGACGCCGTAAAGCAACAGCAGAATGCCGCCGGACCCTCGCGACAGCCTCCGGCCGCTGCCCCGGCTGCTGCGCCTCAGCAGCCCGCTGCCCAGCTCAGCCAGCCCGCCCAGGACGCCAAGGGCAAGGGCAAGGCTCGCGAGGCAGAGCAGGACCACGACGATGACGAAGATATGGAGCCCGCCCTCGACACCCTCCTTGGCACCACCGACGACGCCGAAACCGCCAAGGCCGACGCTCAGCCCAAGGACGAGGCCAATGCCGATGCCAATGCCAAGCCCGAGACCGAGACCGAGACCGAGACCCAAGACGAGGCAAAGGATGAAGGAAAGGCCATCGACGAGGATCCGGAGGAGGTCGGACCTTCTCCTACCAACGAGTCCACCTCGGAGTCTTCGAAGGCGGAGCGTACCGACGCTGTAACCGAGGCAGAAGCTGAAGCGGCTGAGAACACAACTAACAACGACCCCGCCTCCGCTGACTCCATCTCTGGAACCGCCGCCATTCCCAACGCCGACACCACCACCACCCCCGAGAAGAAGGACGTTCTGGTCTTTACGCACGCCTTCCCTTCTGGTGACTCTCAGATCTCGGGCTCGGTCAAGGCCGACTCGATCCGCATCTCTGTCGATGAGGCCTCGGGCAAGGTGACTGTCTCTGGCCTGTGGAACAACAAGGCCGCCGCCCCTGCCCCCACTCCCGTCGACGCCGCAACCACTACGCCAGTGACATCTAGCCCCATTCCCGCGCGACCTTCGAGCCCGACGCCGAGCGTCTCGAGCCGCAAGGGACGCAGCCGCTCACCCAAGCGCGCGCGCGTCAGCGACGTTGATGAAAACGGCGACGAGATCATGAAGCCCGAACCCGAGGACGAGGGCGATGACGAGTACATCGAGATCAACGCCGCCACCTCGTCGGACGACGACGCCAAGTCGACGGTTTCGTCCTACACTGCCACCTCGGCTAACCCCAATACACCGGCCACTACCAACGTCGCGGACGAGAAGACGGTGCAAGAGTCGTTTGACCTCCCCGCCGGCGCCAGGGCCGAGGACCTGCGCGCCGAACTCTCTGACCAGGGCCTGTCACTCTGGGTCTCGACTCGGGCTTAGGGCACCACCCTAGGCTGAGTGTCTCCTCTCACGGACGTTTCCCTTCTAGTCTCTAGCTTTTGGTTTTCGGTCTTGGTTTTCCCTCAACCCCCAAAGTAGATTGTTGGCACTCGCACATACGTTTTCGGTTCGGCTCGGCGCGATGATCGGATACCCTCTTTCTCATAAAGCATCAAAAACATGTGGTTCTGGTTCGGCTTCTGAGTTTCCTGATGCAATTTAAGATTTGCTCCTGATTTAGATTGAAGGTGGCTCAGTGTGGGGTGTTATGGAAGAATCTTGGGGAGAAGTGTGAGTGGTGAAGAGGTGGGCGAAGAGAGATGGGGCGAAATTTGACATGTGGGCAGAACGCTCTTATCCAAGCAGCGCATGGCGGTCGCACTGTACCTGTCCCGAGTTCTTGTGCCTTGAGTCTGCCTCCGCGTTGCCCGCCCAACCGCCGCTTCATACATTTGATCAACACAAACCTACGGCACCAGGCGGACGTTATATTGTGTTCCACTTCCTCTCATTCCTTTTCCCGCCACTGACACAATCAAGCCTAGCCACGCTACACAACTACGACTCTGCTCCCAACCGAGCTCAGCAGCCGACGATGCGCCCTACGTCCAGAAGAAGCTAAAGCTTCGCCTTCCCCCTGCTGACTTTCGGCGCCACTAACACCGTCCCCTTGGTACTTGCCACGTCCTTCCTCAAAATCTTTCCCGTCTGGTTCCTCGGCGCTGCGTTTGCAAACAGATACACTCTCGGCCACTTGTAATGCGCCGTCTGATCGCGTATCCACTCTGCCAGCTCGAGCATCAGCTTCTCCATCTTTTCCCTACTCTCGAGGATGGATTTATCCTTGGGGACGACGAGCATCAGGACCTCTTCGAGGTTCTCGTGCTGGTAGCTCGTAGCGCCCGCGTCGGCCACCGCCGGGTGCTGCGCAAACAGCGCATCGAGCTCGGCTGGCGGGACCTGGAACCCTTTGACCTTGATGAGCTCCTTGATGCGTCCCGTGATCCATAGGTGGCCATGGGCGTCAAACACACCCTCGTCACCCGTACGGTACCACCCACCCTCGTCAAACGCCGCCTTGGTCAGCTCCGCGTCCAGCGCGCTCGTCCCACCCTCCGACGAGAGGCCCGAGTAGTAGCCCAGCATCACCGATGGCGCCTGCACCAGGATCTCGCCCACCGTACTTGGGTCGAGCGGCGCCCGCTCGCCGCGCTGGCGCGCCTCGCACGACGCCTGCCGGATCTCTTCGGTGCGGTAGCGAACCTGCTCGTCCGACGTACCCGGCGCCGGCTGGATGCGCAGCCGCACATTCGGGCACGCCAAGCCCGCGCTCCCCAGCTCGTCGCGCGGCCCGTGCGCGTCCTCGTCCAAGCCTGTTCCCCCCGTCTGGGTGATGGAGATGGTCTCGGTGGTTCCGTAGCCCAGGTGGATGTACTTGCCCGTGCGCTGGTACACCTGCCGAATGATCTCGGTCGCCGTCGGCGCGCCGCCCGTAAAGAACCCGGCGATCGACGACACATCGACGCCCTCGCTCTCCGGCGAAGCAGGATCGAATGCCGGCGTCGCCTTGAGCGCCACCGCCACCGCCGGCGCGATGTGGGCAAATGTGATGCGGTACTTGGCGACGGTGCGCAGATAGGTGATCAGGTCGAAGCGCGGCTCCGCCGGGATGATGAGGGTCGCGCCGAGCGCAAGCGACGGCAGCAGCAGCGTGGCCAGCCCGAGCACGTGGCACCACGGCGCCAGCGCCAACCACCGCTCGCCGCCGCCATAGCCGCCGCGGCTGGGACCCTTGAAGTGCATGTTGTACGTCCAGAGCGACTGCGTGTTGGAGACGCACGCCCGGTGGCTCATCAGCACGCCCTTGCTCTGCCCCGTGGTACCGCTTGACCACAGCATCAGGGCGACCCTTCGGTTCTGCTCCTCGGGCGACATGGGCGCCACCTGGAACGGCACCGAGGCGGTGCCCTCAAACGTCCCCTCCTGCTTGGAGCCGGGCGGAGGCACCAGCAGGTTAGTCCAGTCGCGCGGATCCACCGAGGCGGCGATGCCGTGGTTGTTGAAGCCGTGGCCGTAGTAGTCAGCGCCGCCGCTGAGGTCGACCGTCCACACCCTTCTACGCCGCAGCGGGAGGCCGTCGGCCTTTTGCAGCCGAGCGGCGCGGCCCTGGTCCCAGTCGGCCGCCAGCTCGCGCGCCCAGGCGCGGATCACGGAGCCCTTGACGACGCCCTGGTCCTGCAGCTCGCCTTGCAGGAGGATGTCGAGGGCCTTGCGCAGCTGACCCTCGCCCTGAGCACCCGTCGTGGTCACAAGCACCTGGGGCCGGGCCTTGGCGAGGATGTAAGCGAGCTCGCGAGGGGAGAGGTGGGTCGAGATGGGCGAGAGGGTGTAGTTGGCGGCGAGGGTAGCGAGCGCCAGGATGGGCCAGGCCATGCTGTTTGGGATGTGCAACAGCACCGTGGTCCTCGGCGCGTGGATCTGGAGAGGGTGGCCGAGCAAGGTGGACCTCAGCCTTTGCACGGATCTTTGTAGCGTCACGCTCGAGGTCAGGAGCCGTATGACGAGGCTGCTTTACTCACCGGCTCGTTGGGATTCTTGTGCGGGGTCAAGGCGGGGGGCTTGCCAATGATGACGTGGAGCGACCTGGCGATCTTGAGGCTGTCGACGCGCAGCCTCGCCCTGCTGAGCTGGGCGCCGGTGCCGTCGTGGATGATGGTGGTCTTGTGCGGCGGGATGGCCTGGCCATCAAAGGTGTGATCCGGGAACTGGTGCGGGTCCGGGTTAGCGACATGCTGAAACGGGTCGGAAAAGACAAAGGTGTGGATGTTTTGGTCGTTTGGGAAGTCAACCGCAGGTCCGGCCCTCTGGTTGGTTGCCATGGCGATGGACGATGGTTGATAGAGCGAAACAAAGTGCTAGCCGGGGCGGGGACGGGCGCTTGACAGGAGGCAGCCGTTGAAGGAGGAGCGAGAAGCGCGAAGCAGCAAAGGGAAGGAGGGGTACACAGGAGAGGGGAGAGCGCAACTACCCCGCATTTTGGCGGTGCGGGGTCTTATAATTGCGTCGGTTGCGCACGGTGGGCGGCTGTTGCTCTTCCGAGCTTGGGGGTTAGAGTGGTGTGGCTACGAGAGGGGCCACTTTGACAGACAAGACGCTGCGCATCGTTCACTCCATCGGATACCTGAGCGAGCAGCGGACCAAGGGCGGAAAGCGTGCAGCGTCAAGGAAAAGACGGCAACGTTGTCGGCCTGCAGAGGCAATAACGGACGTTGTCTGTCGCTAAGGCGGCAATTCATATTGTGAATGTGGCAGGTTGCCGCCGTTGCGCCGTTGTGCGAAGCAAAAAGCAATCACGAATGAGGGATGGGCACTGACCACGTCACCACGTCACCACGTCACCACGTCACCACGTCAATCGTGCGAACATCGCATGCGCCCGCAGGTTTTGCCGTCCGAAACATGGCGCCTCTGCGCCACGCCGCGGCACCGACCTCGGCCGGCTGAGTCCCAGCACAGCCTCAGCGACGGCAGCTCGCGCTCTGCCTTTCCCTCTCGGTCCCGATATCGTTCCTCGGCTGCTGGTCCAGAGTCAGGGGCACGTGTCGGCCATGAGCGAAAGTGCCGATTCAGATCGACGCCATGGGTGCCAAGTGTCAACCACAGCGCCCAGTACGAAGCGCCGTCAAGCAACTCGTTACCCTCAGCTGGGGCCACGTTGACCTCAACCCGGAGGGTACAAAGTGCATCGATTAACACGCGAATCAATCACTATGAAGCTGGCCATGTGTTCTAGTGCTATGCTCCACTGTAATCGTAGTGACCTCGTTATTAACTTCTCCCTCTTCGGCGTAGGTTGCAGCACGGCGCTTCTCTCAAAATCATGGGATGCTCCTTGAACGCTTGACGAGGCGGAAAGTAGGCACGGTTGCCATTTCCACAGGGCAGACACGATCAGGGATGCCGCCAAAAAACTCCTGACCTAGGCACCGTTGGGTGTTTTAATGTTGTTGGCATGTCCCGTTGCGTCGAGAGGGTGTGTATTTATTCTTTGTTATGGTAATTCATGAACTAAAGGTTAGGAGAGCCTTTTTGCAAGCTGTGTGGGCCCTTCCAGCTTCCACAAATGCAGGTGCTTAAAAGTCGAGACGAGCCTAGCGAGCTTTGGTGCATGCGCCGCCCGAGGCCTCCATCGTTCGGTCAGACTCAGGCGAGGCGGGCCTTGTCGACGGAGTCGCGCCGTCGGCAGAGGGCTGCATCCAAAAAATAAAGAAATAAATAAATAAAAAGATAAAAATAAAAATAAAAGGCCGCCCCGCCGCGTTGTTTGCAGCGGCTGGCTGAATCTGCACGGGTCTCGGCGTAGCCCTCTGCTCCCGCCCCGCCGGGTTAGGGTTAGGGGGCGACCGCTGCATCACAACAGCCTGCAGCCACGACAGAAAGACCGAGCCTCGACGGGCTCTCCTTCGCAACGCCTAGAAGCCAAGTCAATAATCGGATGGGCAAGGCAACGTCATGGGCGTGCCAGCAAGAACGGACCGAGCAAAAAGGGCACTCTGGATCAAGAGGGGGAGATGTTGAAGGAGATGGCCGCGGCGGCGCATCAGCTCAGGCTCGATGGGTGCAATCTTGATCATCTGCGGCGAGGAAGTTTCGAATCACAGCCAGCGTCTATTCTCGCACCCTGTGCCCTCCAAGTAGAGCATGTAACGCTGCTGGCAATACCGCACTACTGTAGCTGGTATTACGATTCTTATTCCACTGTACGATTCTTATTCCACTGTACGATTCTTATTCCACTGTACGGTCCTTATCCCACTGTACGATCCTTATCCCACTGTACGATCCTTAT
>JALNIF010000364.1:0-14589 GCA_026284005.1 Thecaphora frezii | reverse complement strand
TTGGTTTTGTGTGTTTTTTTTTTTTTTTTTTTTTTTTTTTTTTTTTTGCTAGTGTTTCTCTCTTGATTCCTCTCTCTGTCTCACTGTCTCAGTCTAGCCAGTCTCATGTTTTTTTATTGTGTTGTATTTTTGACTTGGTACCCCCCCCATAGGTGGTCTGGTGGTGTTGATCCCCCTCCCTCTTTTCCTTTTTCCCAGCTTCCCTTCTCACTCTAGCTTCTCCACCTTTCTGGATTCTTATTGGGCTTGAGCTTGTCCCCCATGCCTTTGGCTCTTGCTTTGCCTCTTCTTTATCTCTGTTCACGGCTTGTCCTTGATACTCTGGCTTGGTCTTTGGCTCTCAGCATTTTCTGTTGCCTATAGCTTCTTTTGGCTCTAGCTCCTCTTGTCTCTGTCAGGGCCATATAGGAGGTCCATGCCAGAAGCCACTCCAGGATGGAGACAAGGTAGATGTTAGTGTCCAGGTGGGAGAGACTTGTTCAGCCGGAATAAGTTGCTCCCAGCTGTTGGTGGGAGAGACTTGTCCATGCCAGGATAAGTTGCTCCCAGCCCAGGCTCAGTAGTGTAGAGGGTGAGGTGTAGCAGTGTACAGGTGTCAGCTCCGATAGGGTAGATAGGCTTAGAGGACCTGGCTGGTAGAAGACCCAATAGAGGCTGCTGGTGGGGGTGCACCTGGTGGGACAATCCACTGGACAGCTAGTGTAGATAGACAATGGGGCCAAGCTTATGAGGCTGGCCCCAAACATGTATATATAGCTAGCTTGCCTTGTCACCCAGACTGGATGCCCTTCATCCAGTCTAGTCAATACATTGCCCAAAGTTAGCTTGCCACATCAACACATCAGTCTGTGGAGAGCTTGGGGCCTGTGACTATGACACTTAGCGATGTCCAACAACTTCTATTCCAAACCCTCCAAACCCCCTGAACCTGCAGCCTTGGCAAGCAGTGCTCACTGATGCTACAGACAGCAACACCCCAGCACAGTACCGGTCTTGTGTGAGCCTCTGACATGAGCACCAAGGCAGAGGGACCTCACACCTTGGGAACAACTTTATCCCACCATAACAAGCTGCTCCAACTTCCTTGGCCAAATGCCCTCAAGGCCAGGGTCCCCCTGTAACAGTCTCTAGTTTCACTGGTCTCTATCTGACTTCTTGCCTCCAGCCTCTCTTGTTCCTAGTCTCTCCTGTTTCTGGATTTCCTTGGCAACAGGCTACTATTGACAGACACAAGGTCACTTTCTTGTTTGATTTCCTGTTCCTCCCAAAAACACACCAAAACCCCACAAAAATATGAAAAACCCTTTGTTGCAGGAACATGGCAAAGGCATTATAGGAGAACATGGCCATAAGCTGCCAGGGTCCACCTGTGGAACACCAGAGGCTCATGCAAGACCAGTGCAGGGTTGGTTGTTCTCTGTAAGATGGCAAGCACCATTGACAAGGCTGGAGGGAACTGTTAGTGAATGAAATAAGGTGTGTATGTGGGGTGGTACCATTAGGCATTGCCAGAGGGTGTACTAGTTGTAGGCCCAGTGCTCCCCATTGTTACAGGGGACCCCGGCCTCAAGGGCGATTGGCTGAGGAAGTCAGAGCGACTTGTTGCAGCAGGAATAAGTTGCTCCCAAGGCATGGGGTCCCTTTGCCTCAGCACTCACACCAGAGGCTCATGCAAGACTGGTACTGTGCTGGGGTGTTGCCATCTGTAGCATTGGCAAGCGCTGTTTGCCAAAGCTACAGGCAGGGGGTTTGGAGGGTATGGAATAGAAGTAGTTGGGCACTGCTAATTGTCATAGTCACAGGCCCTGAGCTCTCCACAGACTGACGTGTTGATGTGGCAAGCTAACTTTAGGTGATGTATTGACTAGACTGGATGAAGGGCATCCAGTCTCTAAGGTGAGGCAGGCTAGCTATATATAAATGCTTGGGGCTGGCCTCATAAGCTTGGCCCCATTGTCTATCTACACTAGCTGTCCAGTGGTATTGTCCCACCAGGTGCACCCCCACCAGCAGCCCCTATTGGGTTTTCTGCTGGCCGGGTTCTCTAAACCTATCTATGCTACTGGAGCCTATACTTATGCCTGCCCACTCTCTATGGCCTACTACGCTACCAAAGCCCCAGAGCAACTTGTACCCACTAAGATAAGTCTCTCCCACCAGCAACTTATTCCTGCATGATTAAGTCACTCTGGAAATTCCAACATCTACTACCTCTGTCCAGGCACAGGCCTCTGGACTCTGGCTCTGACACCCATGTAGATAGGTGGCAAGCAAACAATAGGGCTGGTATTGACTAGACTGGATGAGCAACCATCCAGTTGATATGTGTTAAGCCTGTCAGGTCTTGGGTACCATAGGCAGTGGCAGATGGTGGTGGGCTGGTAGTTGTTGGGGCTCAGGAGAGGCTTGGTAGGGGAATGGTATGGGATTGTTGAAGTGCACCAAGTACTCTAGGTAATATTTAATACAATCAATGAAGAGTCTCAAGAAGTAGTAGGCCCACCTGTCCTTCCCTATGCAGCATTGGAATGCTCCAACACCACCCTTGCATGCCAACACCCTCCCTTGGACCTGCCCCCAGTCTACATGTGTGCTACTGCTGCTAAATCACTACCAGCCAAGAGCTTTTCTGGTACAGCCCAACAATACGGTGCTGCTAGCTATATATATACATATGGCTGCTGGCTTCATAAGCACAGCACCCTTGTCTATCTATGCTAGTCAGCCCAGCACCATTGTCCTACCTAGCCCCCACCAGGGGCTCATATCAGCCCTATCAGCTGGCCAGCATTGGGCCTGCTATCTCATTGGGGACTGATAAGGCTATGTCCCTGTTCTCCTAGCTACCTATCCTTGCCAATGCTGGGCCAAAGTCTGGGAGCAACTTGTTCCTGGTAGAAAAAGTTGCTCTCACTACAACTAACATCTACTATCTTCTGCCCTGCTATGGACCCTAACATTGAGTACCATCAAGGCTTGGTGGTGAGCTGGGAGTTGGTTTAGGCTTGGGAGAGGCTCAGCAGAATACAGAATGGGATTGTCAAGGCATACCAAGTACTCTAGATAATACTTAATACAATTGACAAAGATCTCTAAGAAGGGAGATGCCATGGCCATCCCTCTTCTGCATGGCATTGGAACCTCCCTGCTAAGCCCTGACAGGTCTTGCTAACCATGGATGGGATATGGTGTTGGGCTGGGAGTTGTAGGTGGTCTGGTGTAGTGGCTCAAGCAGTAGAGTAGTATTGTGGACAGTGTACCAAGTAAGCTATGTGCTACTAAACACAATGGATGACCCAACACAAGTATGGATTGTTACAGCATGAGTGTCTTCCAGTTGTCTGCCAGGAACTTCCTGTGGACTTCCTGGTCATGCTGCATGCCTTGCTTGGCTCCAAGGGCCACCCTGCCCTCGGTCTTGAGACCCTGCATTGACTTCTCACACCCCTCCTAACACTCCCAACACCACTGGTGCCACTGCTGGGGCACTTTGGCACTGACTATTGAACATGTGTGCCTAGCTACCAAGGCCCTATCTCAGCCAAGAGAATGGAGCCAGCGCAACAGTTGCATGGTGTCCTCTGTCAAGTACACCTAGCCCTCCATCCGCTAGCAGCACTGCTGCCTGTTGTACCAAGCCAACAGCCCCCAGCTAAGATGGGTTTTAGGCAGTCAGGCATGCATGTTTGGAAGTCAGAGCGAAAGCGGGTAGCATCGGAATGTCCTGATGCCCCGCTGCTCGAGCGTCGGTGGCGCTGCTGAGTCCAACGGCGCCAACGACGATGGAGCTGAACACGGCAGTTGGCCTGAGCGAGGCGGTGCTCAGTCATCCTTTACACGTGTCATCGCGAGCGAGGGCCAATGCCGCTGCACCGGTTGCGCCCGCCACGGCCACCGGCCTGGCCTTTGCGGCGGAGAGCGCCTCTGGCAACGGCGGCCTCCGCACGCCATCGTCGCCACCCAAAATCTCCCGCTGCCACTCACACTTTGCTAGCTTCGTGTCCGCCATCCACGCTCACCTCTCTCCCTCGACTAGCATCGCATGGAGCAGCGGTATCTCTTGTTTTCGACCATGACGAGCAACCTCTCCCCCGACTATGCATCGAGCATGATCTGCCGCCAGTCTTGTCCGCGTCGTATCACTGCTTATTCAGTCAGCAAAGTGGCCGGTGAGCTGTTCCTCCATGCACCCAACCTCTTCCTTCAAATCCAGATCGGCGGCCCGAGGACAACAGAGTACACTGATTCAATGCCCCATACGGTAACTTCTGGCCCATCTGAACCTTCGCAACGGTGTACCGGCGACCGACGAGCAGAGGAGATAGCAGGGCTCCGCAAGGTTGCCTTCAGAATCAGCAAAGACGGGCGAGAAGGTTCTGCCAAGCTCGGCCTGCTCACGCTGGATCCGAACCATATCACGGGCGTCTACCTCGAGGCACCCTGCTGGAGCCTGGATCGCCTGCAAAAGGTACGTTGCCCTCGCCTTCCGCTCGGTTCTGCCCAGCACTGGTCTTACACGTAGAACCTGACGTCCGAACGTCTGGCATGTCGGCTAAACGTGTGGAGCGCAGCTCCAGGTGGAGCGGCACGCGGACCAGGACGTCTACCGGTTCCTGATGGCGTCCAACCCGCGTCTCGGCCTGGCTTTTGAGCACGACACACGGCCGCAGTGGGATACGGTGCGAAGGAGGCAGAGTCGGACCGGCGCAAAGCTGCACCTCTCCGAGACGCCGAGCTGGTTCAAAGTAGAGTGCGAAGGGTGCGATCCCAACAGCTGCTGGTATACGTGAGTTCCCGTATAGTCTCTCGGCAAGAGTCCGGACAGATGCGGCAGAAGTGTAGTCGATTGATCCTTGTCGAAGGTGGAGACGATGACGGGGTAACGGCATCTAGCATTCGACCGTGGATGGAAGAAGCGCAAAAAGGTGGCATTGAGCGGAGCGACGGCAGTCAAGAGGCGGCGCAGGAACCGGCAGGCGAGTGGAACGTGGCACCGATCCAGGACGACATTCTCCCGCCGCCGGTAAGCTTGGTTTGCAAATCGATATCGTTGCCGCCCGATTTGTCGACGACTGCCCACGGTTCGGTGCGCTAACGCTGCCGAGCGCACGTGTGGGGGTTGGGTGGAGCAACTTTTTTGGTGGCGTGATGGGTCGGTCCTGGACGCCTCTGGCACCTCTCAAAGTACCCCGTTCATCTCCGATGGCGGCCTTGCGAACGAAAGCCGTGGACCTGGTGTTTTATGAGGATCTGAATGTCGGCTATACCAAGGGGCATCGACGCTGTGATGCTAGCAAGGTGAGCGGCGAGCGCACGTGGCTTCTGGACAGAAGGGCATCGCACCTCGTATGGTTCCGCCGTGTCGAGTCCCACGTGCAGAGAAGACGGATGCAAACGGCGGCAACGTTGACGGTGGCAGCGCCAGCCGCCGCCATCATGGGACAAGAAGCGGAACCTTTGCTCGCCAGGCGCCAACGACTGTTGACAGTGTGCAGGGATGCGCTCATGGTGACTAACGAGGATTGCCCGCATGCCGCGCAGAGGTCGAGAAGGGGACGAGTTGGTGCATTATTTGGACCATGGCAGGAATCGAATTCTGGCAAACGGCGGCCATGGATGGATCTGCGCGAAGCCAAGCGAGACGGAAAAGAGAAGGTGGCGCAGAGACACAAAGATGGTGATGCGCACGTGCGCTCATGGCTACTGCGGAGCTTTGCACTGGCGGCCGCGGGACTGGAGGCCGTTGAGGGTGGAAAGCCCAACTCGACAATGTGGCCCTCGTTTGGTATTCGTCGGTCCGAACGGGCCGCAACCCTAGTTATCTCTGCGTGCACCCTAACGACGGCGACTGGATCCCCCATCTAGCCTGCTTTGGTAACCAGGCGAAGAAGAGATGCGTGGTGTCGGCCTCGGCCCACCAGGCCCGTTGGTGTTTAGGGCTCCGTTGCTACAATTCGAGGTTGGAAGCTGTCAAAGGTGGCGGCCGAGGGCTCAACCTTTGCGACGCTCACGAACCAAGGCCCCGTGTCGCGGAGATTGCTCACCGTTATCGCGAAGTCGGCCTATCCATGCGTATCCATGCGAACTTCTTCGTTGTCATAGAGGTGGCTATTGATGACCTACATCCCACGTCGTTGGTGTCGTCCCCATCTTCGTCGGCGGGGGTTCTGAGACAGCGCAGGCAGAGCATCGGAAGCCTTTGTTCCGTCCAGGCGAGCCCACTTACGCAGCATCTTAGCTTGGGAGCTTAGGATCCATTGACCATCTTTATCCGAGATCGCCCACCTCCGTCTGCGCTGCGATGGCGGGTTCGCCCACCTTTTGTGTTGCGGTCCGGTTCCTGTCTCGCTTGGCCTCGAGATTGCGATTTCTTCGTCGTCTTGGGTCTTGGGTCTTGACGTTTGCCCCTGGTCTATTTGCATTGCAGCTTGTGTGCCATTGCCATCTGCGCCTGGCCGGCCGCCGGGGTGGCACAGCCCGTGGGTCCAGGCGGATGGCGGCAACATCCAGGAAGAAGCCGGACCCGCTAAGCACCTTGAGGCTCACCGCAGGAGCTCGACACGTTTGCGGCGCGGCAGTCGGCACTGTATCTCGAGTGGTTGCTGCTAGCAAGTTCGTTGGTCTGTGTCGCTTGCACTCGGCTGTTGGGCCAGTGGAAGTAGCTTCGAGCTAAGCCTAAGAGGTGATGGACGCAAGGCACATCTTGGTATAAGTAGCGCTTCTTGGGATACAAGACGGTTACCTCATCTTCCCCTTTGCCCTCGCCCTCGCCCTCGCCCTCGTCATCCACCCCACTCCCTCCTCCCTCGGGTAGTTCCCATCGTCATTCATCCCCTCCCTGCCCTCGTTCCCCGCCTCCGCCTCCACCTTCATTTAATGCACCGACCATGAATTTCCTCCAGCTCCTCTCGCTCTTCCTCCTCCCGGCCGCCTCGCTCGCGGTTCCGGCTTCGAGCCCGTCGCCCGCCGCCAAGGTCGAGTACGGCGTCTCTGCGAAGGGCTTTGACGGGGTCCTCACGGCCAAGCGCCCGCTCAACATTGTCCTGACCAACGACGACTCGTGGGCCTCGGCCAACGTGCGCGCCTTCTACTATGCGCTGCGCCGCGCGGGCCACAAGGTGCTGATGGTGAGCCCTTCGCACAACCAGTCGGGCAAGGGCGGTACCTTTGAGCTGCCGACCTCCGTCAACCTTACGGTCGCTGGACGCGGCGGGTTTGTGCCCGTCGGTGCGCCCTACGCTGGTCGCAACCTGACGGACTCGGGTCTGCGCTACTTTAACGGTACCCCTGCGGCGGCAGTGGCGTGGGCGCTCGACCAGGAGGCTCCCGGCTTCTTCAACGCCAAGGCGGGCGATACGACTGGTAACGTTGACCTGCTGGTGTCGGGCCCCAACGAGGGTACCAACCTGGGACCTTTTCTCTACACGCTGAGCGGTACCATCGGTGCGGCTTACTTTGCGGTAGAGCGATCGGTACCGGCGATCGCGTTTAGCGCTAGCAACTCGGTGCAGCGCAACTACGATGCGCTCAACCTCGACAACCGTACCGACGAGAGCATTCGCTTGGCGCGTCTATCGGCCGACCTGGTGACGAGCCTGGGCGATGCTACGCTGGGCGAGGGCCAGAAGCGTGTCTTCCCGCTCGGACTGGGTCTTAACGTCAACTTCCCGCCCGTGTACGAGGGCAGCAACTGCTCGACGCTCGTGTACGAGCATACGAGGCTTACCGGCGGAGCATTTATCGATACCCTGAGCGTCAACAAGACGAGCGGACTGCCGGTCTACGTCAATTACGAAGCTAAGGGGCTGAACAAGTGCAACAATGGAGACTGCTCGCTCCGGGGTGAGACGGAGGTGATTCGGGATGCCAAGGGTTGCAAGGCGTCGGCGACGGTGTTTGCTACGGATTATGATGCGCCGACGTCGTCGGACAAGAAGCTGGTGCCGGCGCTGAAGAAGGGGATTAAGAAGACGAACAAAAACCAGAAGCCTTGAGCTCCCCTTCACCTTTCCCCTTTTTCCCCTTTTGGCTTTTTGCGGTTCGAGTCCTTCGAGTTTGCGAGGAATAGAGACTGGGACTTGGACTTGAGGGTTAGAGCAGGAGATATTGTAGGGAGGCGAGATGGAGACTGGTAGATAGGTTCGAGTTTACAGACTCTTGACGCTTTTTCAATAAATGGTCAGGATGTTTTTCTTTTTTTCCTCTTTCCTGAGGATTGGTCGTTATCGGTCGTTGGTCTGTGGTGGTGCGAGCGAGCGAGCAAGCGTCTGAACCTTCAAAGCGTTTCTTTGTGGCACTCGATCATGCTCGAGTCCTCTCCGCCTGAAGGGCGGGTAAAGGTGAGGGGGAATATTGCTATAAAATCGATTCGTTTTTTGTCTGTTTTACATGTGATGACCAAAGAAACTACGGCGTTCGGAGAGACTTGGGGGGGGGGGAGGAAAAAGGGAAGGGAAGCGAGAAAAGGAAGGGGGAGAGGGAGGTAAATAGATACCATGTAACGTCCGGCGTAAGGCTGGCGAGAAACCGCCAGTTGACCGGCTACCCGATTTGCAGTGTGATGGATGGCGGGAACGGGTAGGGGAAAGGGGACCGGAGATGTTTAGGATGCGTGATGAGAGGACAAAGAAAAAAAAAAAATTACGAGGTGAGATGGTAACACGTTCGCTGGCGGGTTACGGGGATTGGGCTGGGCTTCGACGTTACCGATGGATGTGGGTCGGTCGATCGAGGCGAGGAAAGGGAGGAGTTGCGTGGGGAAAGGGCATGGGAAAAGGAGGGTGAGGGGGGAAGGGATCATGGGTGTTGAGAAGCATACGTGATTATATGGTGGGAGCGCCGCATTCGAGAGAGAAATAAGTGTGTGGGTAAGATAGGGGCTTAGGAGTTTGCAGGGGCTGAACCATTGGAGGTGGCCGGTTGGGTGGTGGCCGCAACAGGGACGGCGCCGCCGGTGGCCAGCCGAAAGTTTTCCACTTCGGCTGCCGCCGTTTCGGGCTGTAGCGGCAGCGGTGCATCGCTGGTGGCAGCCGCCGCCGCTGCCAGAGTGATGGCGGTCGATGGCGTCGCGCCGTTGGACGACAGCGCCGATCCCACGGATCCTACTATGGATGCGTCCGACTTTCGCTTCTTCACCGGCATCCCCTCATCGGTGACTCCTCCGGCCGCCACGCCCGCCGCGCCCGCCGCGCTTGTCGGCGCCACCGCCGCCGCCGCTACGGCCCCACTGCCGCTCTTGGACTTCATCGACTTGCTTCGCTTGCCCGACGCCTTGGCGGGCCGCGCGTCACCGTCAAAGACGTAGTCGGGCAGCTGCGAGCACTTGATGTGCCGCAGCACGATGCCCATCGACGCCTCGTCGTACTGGTCCCACTGCTTGACCTTTTGCGTAAACTCGTTGGTCGGGTACGAGATGTCGAGCTGCCGCGGCCCCGTCGTGTTGGCCTGTCGCGGCTCGATGCAGACGCCAATGTAGAACGTCGTCGTCCAAATCATCCGGTGGCCCTCTTTCGACTGCTCCACCTTTTCCGCTTCCTTTTGCGCCTCCTCAACCGCAGCGCCGCTCTCGGGCAGCTTTTCGAGCTTGGTGCGGTTGGCCACCTCTTCAGGGATGTCGCCGGTGGCCACCATGCGCACTTCGTGGTCGTTCCAGCACTCGCTGACCTGGTCAAAGCCCTTGATGAAAGGATGCGCACACATCAGCGTCGGCACCAGCTCCAGCTTCATCACCAGCTGCCGGATCTTGCTCTCGACCGTGCCGTGCCACTTGAGCTGCAGCTCGGCGCTGCCCGACGATGCAATCACCTGGAGGTAGTACTTGTACTTGTAAAAGAAGTCGTGCTTGGCAAACAGCTCGTCCCAGTTGGTCTTGCCAATCATCACCCGGTCGACCACTTCAGCGGCGCGCTTGAACTCCTGCGTCATCACCATCTGCGTCGACTGGGTGACGTTATGTGTCGAACACATCGAGGGGTACGCCGGTGTGATGATGGGCATCCGGTGTAGTCGGTCCGAAGGGTAGAGCTTCGGGTTCCAGACGCGTACGGCGAGCGGACCCTCCTCGATCTGCTTGAGCAACACCGGCTGGGGCCACTTCCACTGGTACATGATGATGAAGAACCGGCTGATGATGGCGCCGGCCGCCTCGTTCGGGTAGAGCTGGCAGATCCGCGCGACGAGCATAGCCCACGCTACACCTCCGAGGAAGCCCATCACGTTCGAGTAAACGGCCCTCCTCTGCGCCCATAGCTTGATGCATCGCAGCGCCATTCGAAAGACGTGAATGTTGGGCACCAGCCGGAGGATACCGTCCGTCACTCGGCAACCTGCGCAAGACAAGGTTGGCGGGGAAAGAAAGGTGTCGGTACGCTACGCACTTGCTCGGCTCGCCTTCCTGCCTCTACCTCTCCCGGCGCCTCTTGTCCGTGCCACCGCACTTACCTCCCAAGCTCCGCACGTCCCGCTCGTCGAGGTTCTTGAGCAGATTGTCGTCCTCGAGCGTCAGAGCATCCTCAACCCTTGGCAGCGCCAGCCTGGCAAAGGTAAAGTCGATAGAGACTCCCATGAATTTGACCTTGATGACGGGCACAAAGGCCTCGGGAACGGGAGCCACCTCACTGACCTCCTCCCTGGCCTTGAGCATCCCTTCAAAGATGGAGAAGAAGTCCTCACGTTGCACGTGCTTTGGCACGACACAGAGCGTATCGATATCGGAACCCGGGCCGTGGACACCGAGCCGGTACGAACCGAAGGTGAAGATCTTGCCACCGCAGCTGCGGGCCATGGCCTCAGACATGCCATGCTGGATTGACGCGCGGTAGACAAAGTCCTTGACCATGGCGTCGAGCTTGCCCAAAATGACCTCGCGAACCTTGCTTTCCTCGTCAGACTCGAAGACCTTTTGGCGCTCCAACTCGGCCACCAGCGCTTTCGTCACTTCGACTTCGCGGGGTGTGGGCCCGTTGGTGGCAATAGGCGGAGTGACGCCCATCACCCGCGTAGGTCCTCCGCCGAGGGCGCCTTCCACCAAATGTGCCGTCGACATGCCGGAATACTATGTGCAGTCGAGTGCTGAACACGGGACGGTGGGGTAGGAGTCGGCGGCAGCAAGCAAGAGTGCTGTTTTTTCCTCTTGACTCAAGACAGAGTTGCAGCGGAAAGACCGTTGCGCAGGCGAGGCTTTGAATGCGGTTCGATTGGAAGAGTGATGGGTGCGAGAGCTGTAGCTTTGTTCAGTCAAAGGGCTCGATAAGGCCTCTTGCGGTTGAATCGGGGCGATGGCGGTTGAAAGCTGACGTGCAACACTTTAGGTGAGAGCGACAAGCCTGGTAGCAAGTGATGGGTGGCGAGTAGTGGGTTGAAGAGGGATCAGCAGCAAAGCGGAGGCTGGTTCGGATTTGTTTGCAGCTGTTGGTTGCAAGGAACGACGGCGCGGGCGCACTACTCTGTCTCGTCCGTGGTCGTTCGGAGGGTGATGCTGCGATGTAACGACAGCGGTTGGGGTGAACCAAGGTAGGTAGGCGGAAAGAGATGGGGGAGAGGGGGGGGGGGTTAAGGAGAGAGAAGTGAAGTGAAGGAGAGAAAAAGAAAGAAAAAGAGAGAGAGAGAGAGAGAGAGAGAGAGAGAGAGAGAGAGAGAGATGTGGCGTTGGTCGGCGTCAAAGGCCAAACGCGAGCAGAGCGGACAGCGGGTTGGATCGAACAACAGCCGACCATGAAAGCCTCTCTGTCGCAACGCAAAGTGAATGCTGCCGTGGCTCTGCGGTTGGCTCCAACTCCACACGGCTTGCAGGGCCTCGCCTGCATTTTGTTACCTACCGCCAGCTGCGCCATTTTTACGAAAAAGAACAAGCGTGATCGGATCCGCAATCTAGGCCCAAGGAATTTGGAGCCCGTTTTGGCATACTTTTTTGCGCAAAGGTCCTTTGGCCCGAACGTATCCGAGGAGCAATGCCAAATGTGAATCATGACGTATAGCCGCACCAGCCACCAGCAGCCCATCCGATCATCAAGCCTGGCCGACTACCACGCGGCATTGGGAGCACTACTGTCCTTCTTTCCGCAAACCTATAGCGTCGTATCATGATAATAGTCTATAAGGCGAGCCGTCAAGTACCAAATCGGAAACACCGGCTGAATATCGGGCGGCCATGGCCGACGGTCGTCATGGTCCCGACGCTTGCCTCGGTCGGTTGAGCGGGCGCGATTCGGCTCACTCGTCGACCTTCTTGGGCGCGGGTGCAAGCTGGCCATAGATGACAAACTGGCCCGACACCAGCACCGCCGTCATCAGGATCCTTGTGCCCAGTCCAGCCCAGATGCCGATGGGCCCCGTCTCCTTGGCCAGCGTGACGAGCTTCGACATGGCGCTGCCGTTGCCGCCTCCGCCCCGGTTGATCTTGGAGAGCAGCGTATCCGCGGGGTGGCTCAGGATGGCCGCTGCCACCCCGGCCACCATACCGCAGCCCAGGTTGATGCCCACCTCGCCCACCTTGCCGAAGCTCGCCTGCTTCTCCTTCGAGATGTTCCGGTCGACCACGCTGTGTGCCCACTCGTTGGTGACAAACTGGCCGACGGCGTAGGGGATCTGCTTGCAAAGGATGGGCGCGTAGCCGGCGTAGAAGCCGCGCAACCCTTCCTCCTTGGCCATCCGCGTGACTGCCGTGACGAGGCCCGTGGCGTAGCCGCGCTGCGACACGAGCCGGATGCGCGCCGCCTCGAGCGGTGTCAGCAGCGTCGAAGCGATGAATTCGGCGGCGCTGGCACCTCCGAGGAAGATGAGCTGGCGGTACTTGGCCGCCTTCTCGGGCGATCCGGCGAGCTCGGAAAAGTGTTTCTTGAACCATTCGTAGCCGCAGAACTTGGCGCCGCCCTGCACCAGATAGCCGACGGCGGTCGGGCCGAAGCCGGTCAGGAGGCCGCGCGGTCCCTCGTTGGCGACAATGTTGCGAGCCATCGAGACCATCGTATACTTGGAGCCCTTGGGCTCGAGCTGGAGGCGCGTCTTGACCACATCGATTGGCGTCAGCGCTCCGTGGGTGATGGTAGCGCAGAGGCCACCCGCCGAAAGGAACTGGACATAGTCGTACAGGGTATAGTCGGGGAACGAGAGGCGGGGGACATTGCCCTGCTGAGAGGGCGCAGTCGACGACGATGACGGCTTCGACGCCTTTTCGCTGGTCTGTGCCGGAGAAGCGGATCCGCCTGCCGGCTGCAGGCGGGCCTTGACCTCCTCCTCGGAAAGGTTCTTGAGGTAGTCGGGCGCCGCAGGCGTGCCTGCTGTCGTCGAAGTGGCCATGCTGGGCGAGTCGCGGATGTGGTAGGGTTGACGGGGGGGTGGCTCGCGGGCTTTTGCACGAGGAAGCAAGGAAAGCAAGTGGTGGACGAATTCAGCTCGCGTAGTGCTCACAGAGGGGCGGGCAAGGGCAAGGTTCTGGCGGACGGGACGGGGTCGCAAGGTTCAGCTGGGGAGCTTGGTAAGTGGACCAAGGCCTTGCCATAAGGAGCGAGGCAGCTTTATATGGGCCAACCCCTTCACCTTTGCACAACTTCCACCTCCTCACCCCTCAGTTGCATTCTGTCGCCGGCCCAGCAGTTGGAGCGCGGTCGAATCGAGGGGCTGCAGCCCGACGTACGCGAAACAGGCCAGTTTGGACGACAGAGACGAGTAAGGCAGCGGTAGAACTTGTTGCAGATGGAGGGGATTCCACGGCAATGCGTGGCCTCAACTCTATACAGATCTCGAGCTCGCAAGGCTATCGAACTACACAACGCGGCGTGGAGGCCGGTCAGCTTTTCTCGGTGACGTCCTCCGGCAGATGCACAACAGAAGCAGGCCCTAGCCAAGGACCGCAACGTCTTAACTACATCAGAGTCGGCCAAATTCCAATTCCAAGCAGCAGCAACCACTGGGGTCACCCTGCCAATTCAAGCTTCTACCGCCACTGCCCAATCACCAATTTTCCTGGTACCAATCACAGCTAAGTGCATGCACCTTCTGGGAGGTGTTGAGCCTGTCAGGTCTTAGATACCATTGGACAGCAGTGGGCTGGTAGTCATCGGGGCTTGGGAGAGGCTCGGTGTTATAGGAAACACAGCTAGGGCCAGCCAGGGTCTGTCTGGGAATGGGGAGGAAGCCATGGTACAGGTGGACCAATATAGTTGAATCGGGAACATGTCCCAAATTGGGTGTAGCCAGTTCCCAGCTGGGAACATGCCAGGACAACACTTTAACATGTTCCCAGCCGATGGGAACAGATTACATGACAGACCAAGGGGATCTGCCCCAATTAGCACAGAAAACTGGGAACCTGCCATAGAGGCAATATGGCTGGTTCCAAGTAACTGGGAACCAGCCACAGGCACACAGTGGCCAGCTCTGAGGCCAGTGGTTGGTTGCATAGGGGTTACAAAGGCTGGGCCTACATCTGAATTGGAAGGTGTCACCTCTTAGACTGGATCCCTATCCAGTCTAGTCATTGTACACATAGTGTTAGCTCTATCTAAGGAGCTCAATGCCTCTGTACTATAGTACTAGCAATCCCTGCCATCTTCTGCCTAATACTCCCCTCTCCCTACCTTACTTCTGCCT
>JALNIF010000353.1:0-13228 GCA_026284005.1 Thecaphora frezii | reverse complement strand
GGCATGATCCGGTCGATGTCCCTGCTCCGCTTCTCCTCGCCCGCATCGAGGACGATCTTGACGTCCGAGTAGAGCTTGCTCCGCCACATGAAGGTCAAGTCCGAGCGGAGCTTTTCCTGTTTCTCTGCCGGGCCCTTTTCGGCATCTGTCGCCACGCGATCCTCGTAGAGGAACTCGAAAGCGTCCACCATGCTCTGCTCGCCGGTGTAGAGGTACTCAAGCGTCGCCTCGAAGTAGGCCTGGCTGACGCCGTTGAGGCTCATTGGGGCCCTAATCGTGCTGGCCTCGCTCAGGATCGAAGCCGTCTCGGCGCGCGATGTGGACTCGGCGTCGGACGTGAACGATGGCACCCTCGATAGCCTCGACGCCGGTGCGGTAGACTCGGCGGTCTGGCTGCGCGTGGTCGTCCGTATGAGGGTGAGGCCCTCAGGCTCGCTGTCGCTCGTCATCACTCCCGAGGTAAGGGATATTGTGTCGTCTGGCCCCGAGGCTTTGACGCTGTTGCGAGAAGAGGGTCTCCGAAGACTGGGCCGCTTCATCGAAAAGCTGCTTGGCGGCTTGCTGCCCCGGACGCTCTTGCGGGTCGCCACCGAGGCCGGAGGCGCGACGCTGGTGGGCGTGGCACAGCGGGAAGACGGCTGCGGGACACCTTCGATCGACAGGGCCGGCAGCGATACCAAACTGGCCGTGGACGCATTGTAGCCGAGCTGAGCGGCGGGCGAGCGGAGCTTCAGGTAGCGTGCCTGGAAGGTGTTGGGCGCCCGTGCGTACAGGATAGCTTCAGCGCGAATCAGATCACAGTACATGAAAGGGTGAGGGCCAATCATTCAGTCAGAGTATATGGTCAGCGACGATTGTGCAGAGCCTCGGTCGCCGTTGCCAGCTCGCGGTCCGGCGGCGCGCACTCACCCTTGTGCGCCCAGATGATGGTGGTTTCGCCGCTCTGGTAGCCGGCTTTGGACCGATCGCCAAAGTTCCAGTCGGCCAAAACCCTGCGATTGGTCGAATCGGTGTCCGAGACGGAGCCGGCGTCGGATTCGTTGTCATCGTCTGGCAGCGCCGTGGTCCAGCACACGTCTGCGAACCTCTCCTCGGCCCGGGTCAGCAGACTTCGGAGGTCCTGTCGCCATGCCTGGGTGGCCGCCTCCTGAGCCGCCGCTACAGATCGGATGCGCCCAGCATGGCTGCGAGCGATGAGCGGACTTCGCTCGGGCGCGTTAGGCGGGGTCTGCAGCGATGTCCGGTCCAGCGGAGAGAGTGAGGACGAAGCTAGGTGGGCTGGCAGCGGCATGGCGGCGGTCGAGCGCCAACCGCTTCCAAGTGGCCGAAGGTAAGGTGTGCGTGGTTCAAAGGAGAGGACCAACTAAGCGAGCCATGGAGAGGTCAGGGAAGAGGCCGAAGGGTATGGGTACTCGCTCGTCGCTGGCGAGCAAGAGTCGAGGCTGCGGCGATCTTGCAGGACGGACGCGCGGAACGAACGGACGGGGTATCGAGATGCGAGGCGAAGCGATGCGGTATAAGGCGACACAAACAAGAGATGGATGCAGATCGAGGCGGTCGGGAGCTGCAGCGCGAACTAATTAGCGACGGCGATAGTTGCGGGACCAACAGCAAAGATCGGAGAGTGCGACGGAGGCGACGAGGAGCGCGATATCGGCAAATGGGCCGAAGAGGTGTGCGAGGCCGGAGCGAGCGAGGCGCGACGGTACAGCGGCCGGAAGCGGTGTAAGAAGCGGCAAGATGGGCAGCACCGTTGCAGCGTCGATTCGATCCCAAGCGTCGGCAGCTCCGCGCACTGCGCTTTTGGTCCTTGGCCTTGTTGCGACGCGGTCGGGGATGGAGAGAAGGGCGGCGGTAGCGGCGGTGAGGGACAAGTAACGTCAACGCAAGGCAAAGCGCATCCAGACTGTGGGCCGATGACAACGCTGGCTTCCTCCGCCGTGGCGCACACTCTCTCGCTTTCTCTGCAGGGGTGGCGGTGGTCGAGGGCGAGGATGGCGCGAGCGGAAGCAAAGAGGGGGTGCCGTGCGTGATAGAGTATGTGTCGGTCGAGCAACAGCGAGCGCGGGACCAGTGCGCGCGAGGCTCGGCTCTCTACCGCTTGCAAAAAGGGCTTCATCGGGAAGACTGAACGCCTCCCAACTTGCTCCCACGCTTGCATCACACACACGCACGCACCAAAAGCGCGGCTTGAGTCGAAACGCCGCCTCATTAGCCGCAGACTCTTTTGTGACTACCCTGAGGACGGGGCTAAGTGTGGCAGCAGCGCGAGGCCGGGCAGCATGCGTGCGCACAGCCAGCTCTGTCAGAAGGATCCTACTCAGGCTGGCTCACACGCTGGTCGCTCCAAATGCGCCCATCCCTTTTACTCTTTGCATGTATTCTCCCATTGTCGCTCTTTTCTCCTGAGCAAAGAAACCGGCCTAAGGAGCGGTCCCTTGCTCGTGGCGGCTGGACCGAGGAGCACCTGTAACACCATTCCAGAAAAATGGAACGTTTTCAGGGACCTCCGTTACCACCCCGATTTCCGACCCGATTCAGCGCCACGGACCTCCATCCCTGAAACACGCGGTCGTTTCGGAGGTCGGCCAGAAGGGTAGGCGGAGGATAGCCGAGGCCGTTTTGCGCGTTGGGAACGCTTGCTCGTCAGTCCCGCCAAGAGGGTTTGGACGGCAAGAGGGCAGCAGAGACGGACAAAAGGCCGACATGGCGCCGGTGCCCATGATGCCGACCTGTTCCCTTGGCGGCGGCGGCGGCTTGTCCGTTGGCCGCCCAGCGGAGCTGCGCAGATGACGGGCGGTCTGGTCCTCGTTCTACGCCATCACCCTGTTTCGAGGTCCCCTGCTCGCATCGCCCACACCTGTCCGCACGGTCAACGATCCGCCCTGCCTTCTTGTCTGTCGTCCCTCCTCGCTCCATCCCCCCGATAGACCGCCTCGTGGCCCTCTTCGCGCCATCCGCTGCGAGCCTCGATAGATATGACGCTCGCTGCACCCGACGGCGCCACCGCGCCTCACAGCCTCTCGCCATTGGAGAGCGAGCCCGCGTCGGACGAGCTGGAGCGCATCCTGCCGCAGGCGTTCGAGCTGGTGCGCCAGTTTGTCCGCTCTGGCCAGCACCCCGAGGCGTTTGTGACGCCGTGGCCCACCATCTCGGCGCTCCGCGAAAACATCCACCTCGACCTTCCTGAGAGCTCGAGCGGCAAGGCGAGCGACAAGGTCCTGATTGACGCCATCAAGCTCATCCTCGACAACAGTGTCAACCCGTGGACCGGCCGCTTCCTCGACAAGCTCTACTCGGCGCCAACGCCCGTGGGGCTCTGCGCCGACCTCGTCCTCTCGGCGCTCAATGCCAACGCCCACGTCATGTCCGCCTCGCCGATGCTCTCGCTGGCCGAGGAGAGGTGCGTCGAGGGCCTTTGTGAGGTGTTTGGCTTCACCCAGACCAAGCCGGACGGTCTGACGATGCCCGGAGGCTCGTCGGCCAACACGCTGGCGGTCCAGACGGCGCTCGCCAACGTCTTCCCGCCTTTCCGAGAGCAGGGCGTGTTTGGCATCGCGGGCTACCTTGCCGAAAAGTACAACCGCATCGGCAACGCCGCCCGTCCACTCATCTTCACTAGCGACCAGAGCCACTATTCGTGAGTTGCACCTTGCGCCGTTGTGGCTCGTTTGCGATAGTCTCCGTCCTTGGCCCGCTTACGCCGCCCCTCTCGTACGCGCATCATGCCTCATGTTTCCTATCCCCTTCCGACGGTAGGCTGGACAAGGCGGCCATCTCTGCCGGGCTGGGCCTTGCCTCTGTTGTCAAGGTCCCATGCGACGAGACCGGACGCATGGACCCCGAGGCGCTGTCGCAGCTCCTCTCATCTGCCGTATCCGAGGGGCTGGGTACTCCCTTCTTTATCAACGCCACCTCGGGCTCGACGGTGCTCGGATCGTTTGACCCGCTTCCGGCGCTCTCTGCGCTCGCCAAGGAGCACGGCTGCTGGTTCCACATCGACGGCTCCTGGGGTGGGCCCATCATCTTCAGCCCCACTGAGACCTACTCGTCGCTGATGGCGGGCTCGCACCTCGCCGACTCGATCACCATCAACCCGCACAAGCTTCTCAACGTGCCGCTGCAGTGCTCTTTCCTCTTGGTGCGCGACGCCAGGACGCTCGGCGCCAACTCGCTTGACGCCGGCTACCTCTTCCACAGCAAGGACGCGCGCGAGAATGCGGCGATGAAGACAATGGGCTGCGGTCGGCGAGGCGACGCCATCAAGTTCTGGCTCTACTGGATCCGGTACGGCAAGCGGGGGCTGGGCGAACACGTCGACGCCGGCCTTGGGCTTGCACAGCGCGTCGTCGACTACATCCATACGCAAAAGTCGGCCACCATGGAGGTCGGTCCGCTGGCCTCGCCCCTGTTTCTGCAGGTCTGCTTCCGGCCCAAGCACGCGACCGTCGAGACGACGGTGGAGCAGCGGTCGGCTGCCACCCGCTACACCCACGAGCAGCTCAAGCAGAGGAGAAAGTTCGCCGTCGACTTTGCACCGCTCCCGCGCGGAATCGGCGAATTCATCCGCCTCGTCGTCCATCCGAGGACAAAGTGGCAGGACCTCCAGGATCTCATCGACCAGATCGACGAGATCGGCCACGACTATTGGTCCCGCGTCGCTGCCTAGATAGTCGGTTCCGCCTCGGTAGATGGGATAGAGTGAAAATTGTAAATACATAGACGGGTCGACGGTCTACGTCGCCTGCATTGCACTACGGATCGAGGCTGGACGTCTTGCTTCCTCGAGACCCTCCTTACCCCTCGAAAGTGACGCCACGCGATTGCCCAGGACCTTAGCCGGACTGCGCGCGACGCTCAAATCACCCTACCCACACAGCCATCACGCCACCCGATCCGTCAGAGTTCGATTCCGCATTTCGTGCGCATCAAAGTTCTACATCGGCTGGCGTCCGTCTGACAGAGCGGCTGCCTTCATTTCTTTCTCCTTAGGCGGGAAAAGGGAACAAAGCATTTCACTTGGAGGCCAGACCGAGCCTGCGCTTCCTCAAGTCGCCGAGGGCCGACTTGCCGACGATGAGGGTGACGAGGCCGCCGCCGAGAAGCATGGGGAGCATGCGGAAGAAGGTGATCCCGATCCAGTACCGGACCGCCAGCGCCTCGAGGCCAAGGAGCGACAAAAAGAGGAGCGCACTGCGCAGCGTCGGCGCCACTGTTGTAGGCTGAATCGTGCCGATCTGTCGAGTACAAACGCGAGCGGTATCCGGGGTCAGCTTCGAGTCCGTGCGACACGTCGTCCGATTGAGAAGAGGGATGGCTTACCAGTGCTAGGAGGACGATCCATGGCACGACGGCGGTGATGGCAGCTGCGGCGGCGCTGATCTGGCGACTGGGCATTGTCTCGGCAGGCGAGACGCCAAAGGTGTGGTGGTTCGGCGGCCATCCGCGGAAGCCCTGCTCGACCTCAGCCTTTTCGCGCGGCGAGGGGCTCGCGCTTGCCGCCTGGAGGGCGGGGGGCAGTCGCAGCGAGATGAGCGGCAGGCTCAGCGGCTCGTAGGTGCCCGACGAGGCCGACGATGACGGAAAGTTGGAGATGAGCAGCGAAAGGACGAGCGGGTTCTTGGCGTCAAACAGCTGCGAGGGGATGCGATCCGCCCTCTGACGCGAGTGAAAAAAGAGCAGACGGAAGGCGAGGAGGACAAGGCGGACGGTCAGACCAAATCTCGGAATGGGCAGGCCGGGAAGCAAGGACCAAACGGAAGCGACGTACCAGGTTCCACGCCACCTTTCCGGAGCTGGGTTTGATCTGGATGGGCCAGACGGACTGCGCCCTATTGGTGGCCTCCTGAGCTTTGCCGGACTCGGCTAGGACGACAAACACCTGGTGGGGAACGTGCTTTTTGGCAAAAGTAGGCTCGACATCGGCCTTGCCCGCCTCTTGGATGCCGAGGGAGAAGCCGAGTCGAATCACGTCGTCGTTCTCGAGCTGCGTGGGTGAGTCGAGATCAAAGGGCGGCCGGACCTGGCTAGGGTCTGCCGGCGTGCTGAACGACTGCGAGAGGCGCGAGGAGCCGTCGACAGTCGAGAGCGAGAGCTTGGCGTTGCGGATAACGTAGCTGAGGCCGGGCGGGGACGTTGCGGCCGAGGCACCGACGACGCAGAGGGCGAGCGCGAGCGCCGAGGATATTGTGAGCCTCATCGTAGCAGAGGGCGAGGAGGTTAGGGCGTAAGGAAAGGTGAGAAGGCGAGCGAGTGGACCAAGGAGGGAGCGGCGATACGTGTAAAAGGGAGGAGCAAGCAAGCGCCACACGCGGGATGTTGTCGAGTGAATGGCGCCGCTTGCTGGCTCCCTTTGGCGGCGGGGTTGCGGTGCGGTGCGCCCTCTGTTGGCTGTGGGTTGCTGGCCAGCGCTCTCACATCATCTAACTTGCTTCGAATCTATGATACGTTTAGTGTTTCTTATTCAATTCACGAATCATCATTCATCATCTTTCCAAATTCCACGGTGGCCCCAGCGCGCCGCCAGCAAGCAGCAACCCCTATGACGGAGCCGTTTCCTCGCTTTTGTTTTTCCATCGGGCGCGCCTCTGGAATCGGGGACTCGGCACCGCACGTGCAGCGCAGATGCCGCAGCAGGATTTTTTTCCTTCTCTCTCTCTCTCTCTCTCTCTTGCTGGGCCCAGCCCCAAACCGACCTGCGCGTGTGCGGTGGGATGTGGCAGGAGAGGTCCAATTAGAAAGCATCGTCCTCACTGCCTTCTCCTTTCCCTCTCCTCCATACTTTGATAGGTATACCTTGGTCACCGCTGGTTTTCATCCCTTCTCCCACCCTTCCATACCCAACCCCTCTAACCCTACACTTCAAGATGAGCTACGTCGCCAAGGACAAGGACGTCGAGGCTTCGGCCCCCGCCCCCAAGATCCACAGGATCAGGATCACCCTCACTTCGAGGAACGTCAAGAACCTCGAGAAGGGTAGGTGTCGTCATCCCTTCCTCCCTCCCCTGTTCCCTCTTATCATCCCTGCCATTCTCGTTCAGGACGACACGCTAACTTTCATTTCCCATCGTCTCATTCATACCTGCCCTCGCGCGCCGCTGTCTCGGTACAGTCTGCAACGACCTCGTTACCCGTTCCAAGGACAAGCAGCTCAAGGTCAAGGGCCCCGTCCGTCTCCCTACCAAGGTGCTTTCGCACACCACCCGAAAGTCGCCCTGTGGTGAGGGTTCCAAGACCTGGGACCGCTTCGAGATGAAGATCCACAAGCGTCTCATCGACCTCCACAGCCCCTCGGAGATCGTCAAGCAGATCACCTCCATCTCCCTCGAGCCCGGTGTCGAGGTCGAGGTCACCATCCTCTCCAACTAAGCACCCACCCTCTCTGTCGGAGTTGATGTGACTTGGTTCGGATTGTCTAGCTGTTGTGAGGCAGCAAGACGTAACGCAAAAGTGGGAATCGTTCAGAGCTTGCTGGTTTCCGACTCAGAGTTGCACCGTCTACTTGGCTGTAGAACGGCTGCGGCTAGGATGCAATCACAATTAGACCTCTGGATTCCTCATTCCTCCCAGCGCCGCCTCGTGATATGACCCGTGTGCCTGGCTCGACGACTGTCTCTGTTCCTCGTTCCCACCTTGATCTCTCATCACACTACACTCCGCCCCTTAACCCCGAACCTGCAAAGCACATACCCCTCCGCTGGTCTTTTCCAATTATCTCTAGCGCCGGGGCGGTACAAGCTCCTGCTACTTTTTCTTTGCGCCGCCGCCGCCATCACCGGTGTCCTGTGAACCTTCAGGCGACGGCCTTGCGGGTACGTCGTCTTCTTCGGCTTCCGCCTCTGCCTCGGCCTCGTCGCCCTCTTCACCCTCGAGCACCGCCTCCGAGCTCGTCGGCGCTGCTACCATAACCGTCGAATCCTCGGCCGACGCATCCCGATTCCCAGCCAACACAGCGGCGGCAATCTCTTAGGCCGGCTCGTCCTCGTTGCCAGCTTCGGAACAAGGCGCAGCGGAAGCGTCGGACGTTGTTGTGTGCGATTTAGCCTCTGCCGGCGTTGCGGCCGTTTCCGCCTCTTTCGAGGTTGCCTGTTCGGTCTCGTTGACCGCCGCTTCCGCCCCTGTCTTCGCCGTCGCCGCCGCCGCTTCCTCGTCCGCCGTGCCCGCCTCGTTCGCTGAAGGCTGGGCGGGCTGCTGATCGACGTCCTGCTTGCTCGTCGCCACTTTGGCCGCCGCCGCCTCGCGTTCCCGCTGCTCCTTACGCAGCCTCAGCTTCTCTGCCAGGTTCGTCTTCTTGACCGACGACAACGACGTCATCGTCGCCGTCGTAGTCAATGGGGGCGCCATATTTGCCTCGTCCCGCTTCGTCTCTGCCTTGACGGGTCGGTCCTCAGGCTTGTGCTCGGCCGCCGCCTCCGCCGCCTCCGCTCCCTGCATGCTCTGTCCCTCTTGCCCCTCAAGCTGTCGCTGCTTTTCCGCCGCCACCACTGCTCCAGCCCCGGCAGCAGCGGCAGCGGCAGCAGCAACAGCCTTGTCGCGTTCCTCTTGCTCCTTTGCCTCCCGCTCCTTCTCTTGTGCCGCCCGTTCCCTCTCCACCCGCTGCTTCTCCTCCTCTTCCTGCTCGCGACGTTCGGCTTCCTCCGCTTCGACGCGCCGACGCTCGGCCTCGGCGGCCTCCCTCCATTTCCTCTCTTCGTCTTCCGCCTCGAGTCGCTGCTTCTCCTGCTTGCGCCGATGCTCCTCGTGCTCCTGCCGCTGTCGCTCCTCTTCGGCCTCTCGCGCTGCCGCTGCCACTTCAACTTCCTGGCGCTTCCTCTCCCTCTCTTCCTCCTCAGCGACGTGCCTGGCCTTCTCCTCCTCTTTGCGCCTCCTCTCTTCTTTCTCCTCTTGTTGCTGCCGCCGCAATTTTTCCGCCTCCTCCTCGGCCGCCCTTCGCTTCCTCTCCGCCTCCTCGGCTTCCCTTCGCTTCTGCTCCTCCTCAGCCTCTTTCTTTATCCTCTCTGCCTCTTGTTCTTTGCGCTTTCTCTCTTCCTCCTGCTTCCGCCGCCTCTCCTCTTCATCGTCCTTGCGCTTGCGCTCTTCTTCTGCTATACGGCGCGCCTCCTCCGTACGAGCCTTCTCTTCGGCTTCCATTCTGAGGCGCTCTTGCTCCTTTTGGACCTTACGCAGCCTTGCTGCTTCGGCCTCCTCGGCGCAGCGTCGCTCCTCTTCTTCCGCCTTCCGACGTTGTTCCTCCTCCTCGAGGCGCTGCAGCCTTGCTGCCTGGCGAGATTTGGCCTCCTCCGACCTCCTCCCGCCGTTTCGCCTGCGGTTCTCCTCGCACCGCTCGGCAAAGTCGACCAGCCTCGCCAGACTGGACTGCAGCTCTGCGTCCAGCCGAGTGGCCGTTTCGCAGCTTCGTCCGTAGACGCCGCACTGCAGCACGTAGGTGGTCCACTGGACCAGGAGGCGGTCAAAGGCGACTAGAGAGCGCGAAAGCACGGCAAGCTCGCCTTCCCTGCGCAACTCCAGCTCCAGCGACTGGTGCTGCTCGGCAGACAGGTCGACAAAGAGGTCCGCGTCGCCGTCGCTCAGCGCAGCCTCCACAAGGCCCGACGAGAAGCTGAGCGCTTCTGCGGCCTCGATGCCTTCGGCGTACCGTAGCAGACGATCGGCAAGATCAACGTACTGCGCTTCCAGTGTCGACTGCAGCAGCGGTGCCAAGCGTTGGGGTGCAAACAGGCGGAGGCCGTTAAACACCGCCGCAATGCCATTGAGAAGCGCAACGAAGGGGGGGAAGTGCGCGACCGCGGCGTCGGGCGCAAAAGCCAGGTCGATCGAGTTTATCCGCGAGATCGGCAGCGCGACGAGCTCCGCCGAGCGTGGAGCGCTAATCAGCCACGCCGAAGGCATCGTCGGCCCCGACTTCCTCTCGCCCTTGACGGAAGGCCGGGTCGACGGATCGAGCGGCAGGGTGGCCGTACACCCTTGGAAGGCCGCAGCAATCTGGCCTCGCAGCACGTCGAGCCAGCTGAGCTCCAGCAGATCGAGCGCAGGGGCGGCGCGCTTCTGCGCAACGTGGCTGGTCCCGGCATAAACGAGCATCGGGCCAAAGTCCAGGCCGTACCTTGACAGGGCTGCCGACGTGTAGCTGAGCTGGGTGTGCACGGCGGCAAACATCGAGGCCGAGTCTTCGACGCTGGCGACGTTCTTGGTGCTTCCCGAAAAGGCGCTGGAAGGATGGCCAAGCCGAGGAAGCTGGGCCTCGAGTGTGGCCCTGAGCTTGTCGAGGGCGGTACATGTGTAGGCGGAGAGCAGGTACGACGGCGTCAGCACGGCCGAGGAGCCGCCAGAGACGGACCCCATATCGTCGGGCCCGGAAAAGAGGGCCGTAGCGATGCCGAGCGTCTCAGTAAGTCCCTCACGCCAGGCGTCAATGTACCTTCGTAGGTACGCCCCGACGTCGATTGTTGCGCCCACGATCCGGTCGAGGCTCTCGTTGAGGAGCCGGTACCGAGCCCGAAGGTAGCAGAGGCAGAGCTGGCTAGGGTCGAGGCGGAGGTCCGGGAAGCTGGCGATGACCGAGAGCGACAGCTTCGACAGCGGGTTGATGTGTTGGCCGAGCGTGTGCAGCTTTCGCAACAACGACGCCGCTTTCTTGGCGGAAGGGAGCTGCAGCCCCGGCCGCTGCATCGTCGCCACCAGGTCCATCTTCATCTTGGACAGGTGGGTCCAGGTCTCGTACAGCAGCGAGATCAGCACCTCGCCGTGCCGATCGCTGCGGTCGCCGGAGCCCTGAACCGTCGATCTCTTGGAAGGGGCCGCCACCAGAGACGAGTGCAGCCCTTGGGGAGAGCTGTGCCGCCCTTGAAAGGCGCCCAACGTCAGTGTAGCAATGTGGTCGCCCAGCTGCAGCGCTTCGGCATAGTGGCGGGCGCGGACGCACGTTTCGACGAGCTTCGGCAGCTCCAGCAGATCGGCCAGCGATCCGCGCTCGTACTCGTCGGCAAGCGCCTGGATGCGCTGCCTCTCGTGTAGACAGGGCTGGCTCGCTTCGTGGAAGGCAGCAGCGGCGCTTTCGAGGTCGGGCAGGGACTTGGTGAGGAGAGTGTCGAGGTTGCCCGAGAGGGAGGAGAGCGCAGGGACAAAGGACTGCTCCGCCTGGTAGAGGCGGATGAAGGCGTCGGTCTGGGTGATGCAGAGGTCGGAGAGCTGGCGGTCGAGGTCCTTTGCCTTGAAATCCAGCTGGTCGGGCTGCGATCGCAGGTCGTGGAGCGAGAGCGTCGAGAGGGATCTGAGGTACGACGCCGCCTCGGCTGCAACGGCGCCGTGGGGCAGACCCTGTGCGGATGCATCGTCAACTCCTCCAGAGCCGTAGAGGATAGCGAGGAGCGAGTGCACCGAGTCGTGCGCAGGGTCCAGTGCCGGCATAGGGGCGGAGCGAGCGAGCGCCGCAGAGACCATGGTTTCGACTGCGGAGGACGGCTTTACAAAAGGGTCCGCCGGGAAGCTTGCGACTCAGCACTGGGCCCGCAGAGGGGGGACGGTATGCCAGAAGGGAGGACGATGGTCTAAAGGGAAGGCGAGGCGATGAGTGAAAGGGTGGATGAGCGCAAGCGAGGGCCTTGGTTAGTCAACGGAGGGCGCCAAGGAACGACACATCACTTACCACACTCACAACTCAATCTTAACTGACAAAGTCGAGAATAAGTCTCTCCGACTTCCTCGGTCAGTCGCTGCCGGACCCGAGCTTGCCTGTAACAGAGAGTTTGCCTGCAGTAACATGGTCCACTCTGTGCTGAGGCTATCCCCCTTCTTTGCATGCCAAGACTGGTACCCTTCAGCAGGGCCAGGTGTGCCAGCTGGCATTGGCACGCTTCACCCTGCAGCAGCTGAGTTTGCCCCAAGAGAGGGCTTGCTCATATGCTACTGCCAGGAACAGTTTTGGGCTGCCCAACAGCATGCAGTAAAGAAGTACAACAAGGACAACCAGGAGCACAAGTACCAAGCAGAGGAGTTGGTCTGGCTGTTTTGGCACCACCACAAGGCCCCTAGGCTGACTTGCAAGCTTGACAACACTTGGAGTGGACCATTGGAGGTCATTGAGCAAGTGAGCAAGGTGGCATACTCGCTCAAACAGCTGCCACGCATCAAGATACACAACATTTTTTCATGTCAGCCTGTTAGAACCATACATTGAAAGCAAGCTAGAGGGACAGAAGCCCCCCAACATCTTGCAGTGGGACAATGGCAATAAGAAGTTCTCTTTGTCCCAACTACAACATGCACAATGCCTAGCATGGGCACTGGAGCGCAAGGACTGGACAGCTGACAACTGGCAGCATGTTGTCTTCACAGATGAATGCTCCATCACCCTTGCTTGCCCAATTGGCAACCTGTACAGTGTATGGCAACCATGTGGCACCAGCTATGCCAACATCACCCACTATATCTGGCCACAGATGCCTGCTGGATCAAGTGTGCTATTCTGGGGTGGATTCATGGCCAATGCAGTGACTGACATCATTGCCTTCCCACCAAAATACACACATGCTGACTACATCAAGCTTGTGCTCAATGGCAAGCTTCACCAGTTTTTGTATAGCTGCATTGGGCTTGGCCTGCTACCTGCAATTATGGAGGACAATGCCACATGACACACAGCACTGAGTTAGATGGTGAGGATAGGGGTGATCTGGTTTCCTGAGCTTGATTATTGATGATGATGACCAGGAGGGAGGAGAGGAGCAAGGAGCTGGAAGTCTAAATACAGGTGATGTGTCAGGGAATGATTGGTGCCAGCTGGCACTGATGTGGCATGTCCCACCAACTTTCAACTCACTGGCTGCAAGGGCAGCTTTCCAGTACAATGGCTTCCAGCTATATATGCATGTTGCCTGTTACAGGGGGTCCCCGGTTCCAAGGGCAATTGGCTGAGGAAGTTGGAGCGACTTGTTGGGTGGGCTCTGCCTTGGCACTCATGCCAGAGGCTCATGCAAGACCAGTACTGTGGTGGGGGTTTGCCATCTGTAATGTCAGCAAGTGCCATTTGCCAAAGCTACAGGTACAGGGGTTGGGAGTGTAGGAATAGATAGTATACTGGCAGCATTGCTAGGTGTCATAGTCACAGGCCCCAGGCTCTCCACAGACTGATGGTGTCGATGTGGCAAGCTAATGTGGGGTGTGGTATTGACTAGACTGGATGAGGGCCATCCAGTCTGTGCATTGAGGTGACTAGCTATATATATACATG
>JALNIF010000352.1:0-30236 GCA_026284005.1 Thecaphora frezii | reverse complement strand
GCAGGCAAAGCAGGCAAAGCAGGGCCAGAGGTCAACAAGAATTCTGGACCTCTTCGGCAAGGATCACGTTCTGCGACTGACCCTGAAGCAAGGCCGGTTTGGGGCAAGAACGCACCTAGTCATGCCTATCACGAGTCGATCGTAGTAGAAGCGTCGGCGATGCTCGGCGTAGAAGCGGTGGGCGTCTTCCGACTTCCAAAACAGGCGCTTGGAGCGGACCAGTTCGAGGCCCGAGAGCTTGATCTGCTTGAGCACCGCGCTGACGTCGGGCTGATAGGCGCAGAGCGAGGGCTTGAGCAGCGCCAGCGTCAGCTGCAGCTCGTGCGGCGGCGGCGATCCGGGCGCGGCGGCTGTGCCGAGCGTCGACAGGCAGCGCCAGAAGGGCGCCGACGGACGCGTGGCGCCCCGCAGCTGCAGTGGCGGCGTCGGAAGCAGCCGAAGCAGAGACATGGCGCCGGCGCGCATGCGGACCGAAATGGCGTGGCGGGAGCGGTGCGAGAGCGTAGCAGCGACCACGGCAGCGGGAGTAGCGGTGATATAAAGGCGTAGCGGCGAGCGTGTGGTGCAAGTCAAAGTGATCCGCCCAGGGGCTGCTTGGACTAGAAGCAGGGGTGGTCCTATGAAACCATCACCACCCTCCGAACGAAACTTGAGAGCGCCGAGTCTGCGTGTGCGTGCTGTGCGCGATGGGCAAAGCGATGCATGCGCCGTTACCACCACCACCCACCACCACCCACCACCACCTTGTTTGGCCTGCTTAACCTCGGCGGACCCACCAACGCGGAGCCGAGCCGACGCCAACGACCACCGCCACGGCAGATAACGATGCAAAGCGCGTGAGGGGATGGTAATCTTTAATGTGAATGTTAATAAGATTTCCAAGAGATGGCTGGTGTGTATCGCGGGGCTTTCAACAACTGCATGCACCACGGCTTTCGGAATTCGCGCAACGCGAGGCTGTTGGTTTGTATTTAATTGCTTATCTTTTATACTCACTTGTCTATTCATATGTAAGCCAACCAACTATGTATGTCTCGGTGCAGCACCAACGGCTATTGAGTTGGGAGCGCGGTTTGGGGTTGTGCTTTGCATATGGTTGCCTTTGTCGCGCCCGTCTTCATCCAACACCACTTTGCCTCATCGCCTCCACCATCCCTGCCGCCCCCCGCCGCGCACCCATCACCGTCCGCTCACGCCAGAGCACCGCCCCCCGCCCGGCTCGTTTGGCGTCTGCAGATCCGACCCACCACCTCACCTCTGACCCCAGCCGAGAACCGGCCAGACGCGTAAAGAGATCTCTGCTCTCGTCTTCGTCCTCAACCCTCATCGTCCCAAGCCGCCCCCGCATCGACCGTAGCTCGCTGCGCTCGAGCACCCGCGACCAACACTATCGCATACGCCTCCACCTGCTCGCTGTCGCAGCCCGGCTCCCTCAGCTTGGCTTTCATCTGCATAACTGCCGTCGCCGCCGCCATGGCAACCACCGCCTCCGTCTACAACTTTTCTAGAACCACCCGCCAGATCCTTAAGCGACACCGCAAAGACCGGCCCAGCCTTGTGCTGCATCTGCACAATACCCATTTCCGCTTCGAACGCCAGGTGAGCACGCGGGCCGGACGCTGCTCTTACCGATGCCGACGTCTGCTTGCCTGTGGATGCTGATTCGCAGCCTTGGACCGATTGATGCCTGCTTCTGTGCCACTCCGCTAGAATGGCATGTTTCTCTTCGACAGTCCGGTCAAGGTGAGTTCCAGCAGATTCGCCCTCCGCATCGCCATTTCTTCCCGCTCCGATTTTGCTCACCCGGTCGCCGCCTCGGTCGACTCCTTCGTCGCCTTCCCTGCTCTGGTATGCGATCAATGCAGGCCTTCCTCCAATTCATCCGAGACCAGAGGGTCCCGGCCGACCTGGTCGACGTCCTGACCGACTCCGGTGTACAGTTCTTCGAGGGTGAGCAGGTTAAGCACAGCAGCCTTGATGCCGAGGTTGGATGCGATTGCAGGTAGACTCATCGCCGGGCTCGCATGGCCCCTCTGTCGCACGCATCGCTATCATCGCCCCGCTTCAGGCTGCCTCATCGTGGAAGTGCACGACCATCGTTCGCACACCATCTCGTTGAACTCGAACCTGCCGCCGTCGCAGCTGCAGTCCATGTCTGGCGCCTCCAACCACCGATCCTCCCACGACGAGTTCGGCGCTGCGTCCGCTTCCACGTCATCTCAACCCTCGTCGTCGCTCTTCTACCTGCAGGAGGGCGGAAGATATGGGGCCAAGAACCTGATTAGCGGCGCTGCGCTCAACGGATTTGGCCCTGACGGCAAGCACGGAGCGCCGGCCGGCGTCGAGATCTACCGCATCGTGCTGCACCCCACTGCCGAGGCGCTGTGGAGCGATCTCAAGATGCTCGACGACATGACAGGCGGCATATGGTCAGACCAGGACGCGCTCGAGGTCGAGGCCAAGATCTTGGTGAGTCACGGCGCCCTCTTCTCTCTTTCTTTGGTGCTCTTGGACGATCCATTGTCCGGCAGCGTAGCGGTCGAAAAGCGTCCACTGACCAGCTTGCATCCCCTCTGCCAACTACTCTCCTGCTCCTCGGATGCCCGTGGCCCAGTCGCTCACGGCCCCACCGCTGTGCCTCTCTCCGGATCCGCAGGCGACGCGGATCGCCAATCTGATGCTGAGCTCCACGGCGCCACCGTCTGTGTATGCGCCCTCGTCGTCGTCCCCGCTTCCCTTCCACCGCAACGCGAGCAAAAAGCGCGGTGCTAACAGCATAGAGATGGAAAAGGAGGAGGCCAACCGCCAGAGACGCGAAAAGATCATGCGGATGATGGAGGGAGGGTTACGCAGCGCGCCCGTCGTCAAGCCGCCTGAGGAGATGGCGGTCGCCAACGTCCCTCCCGCCAATGTGCAGGCCGCGGCGGCTGCGGCTAACACCTTTGTGCCTACGTGAGTTGCCTACTGACGGTCGCTGGGCATGGGGCCGGGATCGTGAGCGAGCGAGCTAGCTGACGTTTTTGCTTCACCTCTGTCTCGGCATGATCGCTCCACCTATAACTACAGCTTCGGTCGCATGGCGTTTATCGAAAAGTGGCGAACGAGCCGAAACATGGTCGTCGATCCCATGTCTGTCCACGCATCCTCCGCCGGCCCCCGCGACGACGCAAATCGATCGTCGTCGCACCCGAACGGCGACAAGCCAGAACCGGCCAAGAAGCCACCGGCCAAGAAGAAGAAGAAGGCGCAGCGCGACAAGGAGGAGGCCGAGGCCGCTGCCGCCGCCGCTGCTGCTGCCGAGGCCAAGAAGAAGGAAGAGGAGGCCACAGCCGCAGCAGCCGCAGCGGCGGCAGCAGCGGCAGCAAAGAAGGAAACGGCGGCCAAGCCGACCAAGAAGAAAAAGGCGCAGCTGGCCAAGGAGGAAAAGGAGAGGAAGGAGAGAGAGGAAAAGGAGGCGGCGGAGCGGGAAAAGGAGGAGAAGGAGAAAAAGGAAAAAGAACCACCCAGAAAGAGCAAAGCCAAGAAGAAGAAGGACGACACCGTGGCTGCCGGAGCCGGGGCGGCCGGGGCGACGGCCAATGGGGCGGCTCCGGCTTCAGTAGCCAACGGGGACAAGGTTGCGCCGGCGTCCAAAGCGACGTCTCCCAGCAAGGGCAAGGGTGCCAATGGCGACGCTGCAACTCCTTCAAAGCCCGACGCATCCGCCGCTGCTGGTGGCTCTGCGGCCACCACGGGAGCGAGCGGCAAGAAGCCCGCGCCCGCCAAGAAGCCCGCGGCCAAAAAGCCGCCTGCGACCAAGGCGACCAAGGCCAGGACACCCACGAAACCCAAGACGGACGCCGCCGACGTCGCCATGTCTGCGGCTACGCCGGCCTCGGTGCAGTCGACGCCGACGATGCAACCTGCCCTGCCCAACACGCAGCAACAGCAGCAGCAGGCGCAAGCCGCCATGTTTATGCAGCAGCCGCAGGGCAGTATGCCTTCGGCCCCGTTCTACGGCATGCCCATGATGAATGGCGGCGCGCCCATGTTCCCCAATGGCATGCCCATGATGCCCGGCGTATCGATGGGCGCTCCGCAGCCGGGCGTAGCCATGAATATGACCATGGGCGTCATGCCGGGAGCTCCGCAGCAGCCGCAAAACGGCTTCCCGATGAATCCGGGCTTCCAGCCGCTCCCTCCGGGCGTAGGCATGGGCGTTCCGCAGCAGCAGCAGCCCGGGCAGCAGCCGGGGCAACAGGGGCAGCAGCAGGGTCAGCCGGGCAACCTGTCCGATTTACCCGTCGGCGTAGGCCTCGCCGGCCTCGGCAACTGGGGCAGTACGTCGTAGCTGCGCCAACCCAAATCTGCAGCGGCGGCAAAAAGAGTAGTTTGTCGTTGGAATTGGGTAATGTATTGTACAGCAGTCTGTGTGTTATTCTCTTCTGCTTCCGACGCTTGTGCTCTGTACTACATCGACTGAGCTTGGTGGGTTTCAATGGTAGCTAGCAGCCACCGCTCATTCAACGGGCAGTAGTACCGCCATTGAGGGTAAGGATGGTTCCCGTACTCCAATGGGCGTCGCGAGCAAAGTCCCTGACCAATCGTGCGTAGACAAACACCAGTCAGCCTCTGCCATGCTTCTCTTCGCCTTCGCTCGAAACAAGGGGGGAAAGGGAGGCACTTCACCTCGCCCCGCCAACCCACATGGCGCTCTTCGCCACATCCCTGGTATTGCCCTGAGGCCAGAAGATCGGTCTTTGCCTGGCAATATGCTCGGGCACATTGCGGGTCAGGGCGGACGGGGACAGAGCGGTATGGGGTTAGACGCTGAAGAATGAGGACATGGAGCGCATGGACAATCGGTTGACGTGGTGTGTGTGTGAGTGGAGGAACGACAGGTGGCCGTCAGAGTAGACTTGTGACTAGCAGTGAACCAGGCCCTTGGTACGTGTGCGCCCCCGAAGTAGTCGCCATCGCCAACTCAATGCGCCTGCTTAGTTTCGACTACGATGGCTCAGTCTATGCGGCCGCACTTGGTCGCGTTGGAAATAAAGGTGGATCGCCGCACGGCAAAGAAGTTACCATACCCTCGGTACCGATCCCGACAACCCCGATCCTCGGGCCTGCATCAGCCAGCCACGTGACTACCAAGCATTCCGATTGGCAAAACCTGCTAACTATCCTCACATCCTAACATCTTTGTTAAGAGCAACAAGCAGAGCTGAATTCGGGAAAAAGCGGCGACAAGCTGCCAGGCAAGCACTTTTTGGCTGGTTTGGCCGATTAAGATTGCTGAGGATCCATGACTCTCTTTGGGTTCTAGGCGCACGCCATCTGGGAGCACGTCCCAATCCTCTCTCCCCACACCCTCCTGCTCTGGCCATCCAAGCCTTGGCTTGGCAAGCACTGCCTTTGCCACCACTTACAACGATGCTTGTCTGGTGTGACAAGGTCCTGTGCATCCGACTCCAACGGAAAGCTTCATTTGACTGCGTTCGCGAGGAGGCAGCACGGAGGGTCCGCCCACTACAGCCCCACAACCTAGGCTTCTCATGGTCAGCCAGGCCCAGTTCCATAATATATATTTATATATTATATAAAATTAAAAATTAAAACTAAGCAAAATATAATAATAATAATAAAATTGGTAGAATACATAATAAAAACACATTGATACTGATGCAATACTTAGTCAGCCATACTGTGTATCCAAAATGTAGATAAAAATTTTCACTTGTTCGGATGTGCCACATCAGTGCCAGCTGGCACCAATCACCCCCTGACATGTCACCTGTATTTAGACTTCCAGCTCCTTGTTTGCCTCCTCCCTCCTTGCCATCATCATCCACAATCAACCACAGGAATCCAGACCATCCTGTTACAGGAGGGCCCAGCTCTGAGGGTGATTGGCTGAGGAAGTCAGAGTGACTTGTTCTGGCTGGGATAAGTTGCTCCCAGAGCATGGGGCCTTTCTGCCTTGGTGCTCACACCAGAGGCTCACACAAGACTGGTAGGGTTGCTGGGTTGCTGTCTGTAACATCAGCAAGTGCTGTTTGCCAAAGTCACAGATGCAGGGTGCAGGGAATAGGAAGGTTTGTAGAATTTTGGAGGATGTCATTAAATGTCGTAGTCATGGGCCTCATGCTCTCCACAGATGGACAATGTCAATGTAGCAAGCTAAGGTAGGGCATGGTATTGACTAGACTGGATGAGGGGCCATCCAGTCTGTACATTGAGGCAAGCTAGCTATATATACATGCCTGGGGCTGGCCTCATAAGCTTGGCCCCATTGTCTATCTATGCCAGCCATCCAGCAGTATTGTTCCACTGGACATGTCCCCACCAGCAGCCCCTATCAGGTCCTCTACCAGCTGGGTCCTCTAAGTCTAACTAAGCTATTGGTGCTGATACCTGTGCTGATCCTCTCGCTACTGTCTCCTACACTACTGAAGCCTGGGAGCAACTTGCTCCAGCAAGTAAGTTGCTCACACAAGCAACTTGTCCCTGTATGAACAAGTTGCTCCAAGGCATTCTTATATCTACTGCCTCTGGACTGGCACAGACCCCCCTATGTGGCCCTAACACATCCCTATCCTCACTGCCCAACTATACAATCAACAAACTAACTTGAGTATGGATTGTTGCAGTGTGAGCATTTTTTGGCCATCTGCCAGGAGCTTCCTGCAGACTTCCTGGTCATGCTGCATGCCCCACTCAGTTCCAAGGGCCACCCTGCCTTTGGTTCTGAGACCCTGTGCTGACTTTTTGTGCCCCTCCTATCACCCATGTGGCAGAGGCAGTGTCGGAACATTCCAACATCATGTAGGAGAGCATGGGAAGGCCTATTGCTTCTTGGAACCTCTTGTCAATTGTATTAAGTATTACCTAGAGTACTTGGTGTGCCTCAACAATTCCATACCTTCCTCTACTGAGCCTCTCCCAAGCCCCAGCAACTACCAGCCCACCACTGTTTGCCACTGCAAACAGTACAAAAGACCCAATGGGTTTTACAAGGGGGAGGGGGTGGTGGAGCAGCTGCACAGCTGCTTCACATATTAAAAATGTGTGCCTCCCAAACTGTAGTGCACAGATCCTAAAAGCAAAAAATGCCTGCCCCAAATGCATGCAAGCATCCCAAAAGCAATGGGCAGGGAACCCCAAAAGCAAACACACAACCTCCCAACTTGGACCCAAAAGGGAGTAAATAAATAATAATGATAAAAAGCTCAGACTTTGAGCGCACCGACGAGGCTTGCTTGGACGAATGTTTGCTCGCGGCATTTTTCGCATAGAACGGACCTGTAACCTGTATCAGTGCGACGGTGGCGCTGGACGGTTATATGTAGCACCGCAATACGGACGGACTTCTTCTGCCCTTTGCCACTCATCCCTCGACTCAACTAGTTAGTTGAGGGCGGATGGGGCAGGGAGCCGACATCTCGTCGAGTCCAACCTGCGGGCACCCGGGTCGAACTCGACTCATAACTATAAACAAGCTCATGAACGATCGTAGTCATAACCCAGCTTGCGCTTTGTGCCTCTCCTCGGGCGCCACTCAGTGTCTCGCACCCGGGGGCCATTTTTATGAGTGGGCGCAAGGGCAAGAAGGACACTATTTGCACAACGCAAGCCCGATGGACTGCCGCCTTCCTGAGCCAGGCTGGCTGCGTCACGGCTCGCAGCTTCCTGGATCGGACGCTTCTGGCTATGATCGCCGCGATATCGCAACGGCGGGCTTCGCGGGTGACGGTGAATTGATGGCCACAGGGACACGGCCGATCTTTCGTGTCTGAGCAGCGGGCGTGCAAAGCGGTTGCCAACTTGAGGCGTACCAGTGGCCTGAGCCAGGTCTACTGTAGCAGGCTGACTAGTTTGAGACCACACTGCAAGCGCCCCACTGCAATTGCTCCTAGGCCACCCCGTTACAGATGTCTGCGTGCATGTAGCAGTTGATACAGAAAAATATACAAAAAAATCCGAATAGTTAGGTTGAAAGTAAATATGTAAGATAAAAGCTAGCTAATTAGAATAAACTTAAAGTAAAAAAAAGAGAGAGGCGCAGAATGCGGGCCAAGTGTATCGGACAGATCTACAATGAGGGTGCTGTGCCATCTATCTCTCATATTGCTCGCCCGCTCGCCTTCCGCCTGCACCAAACTCGGACCCCTCTGCTGCGTCCCCCTTTGTAGCCTTTACGCCTCGTCGTGGTGTTCGAGCTCTTGAGATATAGAAGTCTTCTTGCGAACCACGCTATCCCTTCGACGGACTTCGCCATGGCCCATGGTATCGAGGCAGGCGGTAGCACATCGCTTTGTCGGTTCTTCGATGATTGCATGGCAGACTTCAAAGAGCGGCATGAATCAGCTCAGTATGTAGCCTGACTTGTTCGCTCGGATGAGCTCGCTTTGCATTCGAAGCCCAGAGCCTTTGGAGCTGGTACGCTTTTGAATGTAAAAGATGTAAATGTACATGCATCCGATTTTCATTCAAGTTACATGCATAACCTTTACTGGGTGCTACTTACACAACCGCGCCGACGTCCCTTTTAGCAACAGCCGTTGCCACTTCGCTCTGCTACGGCACCCGACCAAGCCATCAAAAGTCGCTGGCGCCCTGATTTCCTCATCTTTCATTTTGGCTAGAAAGCTCCCTTGTTCATCGCCTCGTCGGCTTGTTCCACCCAATGTTGGTCCGCTCGAGTCCGGAAGGAGGGAGAGGAGGGCGTCCCTTGTCGGCGCACAGCGGCACTTGAGGACCTCTAACCCTTTTCCTCTTTTCCCCCCGCTGGGGGCCCCGAATTAGCGCAGATGCTTCGGCGACCCCGCGCACGATGGAGTATTCAGCGCCGTCTCCATCGCGTTGGCCGACATGGTCGGTGCGGTCCACGGTGGGCGCATCAAGGCTCCAGCGACGCTTCCAGCACGAGGAGTAGTGGTCGAGGTCAGACTCGCCTCTCGGCGTCTGCATAAAAACCAGGTTCATATTCACGCCTTTTTGTGCTTATTTTCTCGTCCATTTTTTCCTGCTTTCGGTGAGGCATTATCCCTTTTGGTGCGTTATATTTACAATAAAGATTTGCCTTGGTAACAAGACTTTACGTGGTAGCTAGACCATGTGTTATCCTCAATTGGCTTGCCCCGGTCTCCATGGCGCGTATGCGTACGCATGGGTAAGTACGGACAAGGGGCGAGCTGAGACCCTCTGCAAACAAGTAGCTGGCCACTCTACAACCTCGGGACACATGCTCCTCTTAGCTAGCTTGTATGTACAGAGAGCGTAAGTGGCACAGACTCACCTGCTGCCTGCCTGCCCAGCTACAGGGTCCAGCATCCAATGCTCCCACCCGCCTGCTCCCTGCCTCGACGCACATCCCGCCGTCCGTTCACCCTTGTCCTCCTTCCGCCCTCGCTCATCCGCTCAGCAACCCGTCGATCTTGGTCCTCCATCCGTCCTCCCCTCCAAACCTGCCTTGGCCGTTCTGCGCACCCCTCGCCGTTGCAGGTAAGCAGGAGTGGCGTCGAGTGCGAGACGTGGCCTTCAGCATCGCTCAAGGTGATTCTTGTCCTGCAGCGCGCCGTCTGCCTGACGATCTGCAGCGCACCTGGCCCACTGCGGGTAACCCAGGCACCGAACACGAAACGCTCCGCTGCTTTGAACCGGTGCACATCCGAAGCGGGCGCATTTCTGGCACACGGCTCTGCTGCCGCTGCTACTGCCTGACTGCTGTCCGCTGCCTGCTGCTTGCAGGCTTTGCGCCGTTGCTTCGAATTCATCTTCCACCTGACGCTCATCACCAAAGCCCCGTCAATTAGTGTGGCCTCTCGAGACGCATCATCTCTCCGCTCACCTGCGATCAAACCCCTCGCCCTTCCTTTCCTTAATCTTTCCTTCCGCCCTCACCTAGACCTCCGCCTCGTAGCCCCGAGACCGCTTCCCTGATCTCTACTGCCTCCAGCTTCCTCTTCCGCCTTTCACCTAGCCCTCTTCGTCTCGTCCTGCACCGGCCCATTTTATCAGCCCTTCGTAGCCGTTGTCGTGGAAGAGTCGTCTCAGCGCCCGTAGTAGACACACCGGACGCGGCCTAGGCTTCCGTCCTTTCCATCCCTGCGGTCGAGGCAGTTGCAGGTCGGAGCCGTGGTCAACTTTGCCCAAGCTCTGTTTTCAGTTCCCGACCTCTCTTTTCCCCAACCTCAGAATCTGCTGCTTTCCGCCATCCCACTTCAACCCCCCTTTTTCCTGCACGCACGACTAGCTAGTGTTGGTCTGCTTGCTTTGCTGCGAGGTCACCACACCCAAGGGCGATTCGCGTGTCGTGCCGGGCGTAGCGACTAGCGAGCGTTTGCCTCCCGGCTGCCACCCGCGCTCTCTCTAACTCCACGTTCATCGCCGCAGAACAGCTGTCGCCTTGCCACCACATATTGCTTTTGTACTGCGTCTAACTCACCTACGTTGCCGGATCGGTACCTTCGCCGTGACTCGGCAGCCATCCGGTCGCTCGGCATCGGCTCGTCTGATCCTGCACACCAACCGGTCGTCGAGGTCTCGGTGTTACCGCCCAGCTGTTAGCGGTGCCCACGCATGTCAAGGGGTCCCGTCCTCCATGAGTATCGTTCACACGAGGCCCCTTCGTCGGCGATGTTAGACAAACATCCGGACGATGCCGCCTTCAGCACCGTGACTTCGGGTAGCGACCGCCTCAACCACCAGCACCACCAGCACCACCAACACCATGCCGACACCAGCCTTGCACCGGCCAACGGTAGCAGCAATCATCACGACCACCACCAGCAGCGCTGCTCCCACCCCCAGCAGAACCAGCAGCAGAACCAGCAGCAGAACCTTCCGCTTGGCTCTGCAGCGCCGCCGTCCGCCTCGACTTCCACCGCGGCAGGTCCGACGATGGTACCCAAGCCAAAACTAAAGCGGAAGCGATCGTCTGACACCACCGCAACCCTCGGCCGTCCCGATCAGGCGGCTGAACCGCCGCTATCACCACCGCATCGGCGACCTCGTGCCGTCACCGCATCGACGACGACGTCACTGCCGCCGCCTCGTGCCACACCGGCATCCGCCATGCAACCGTCGCCGAGCATGGCCGGCCCAGCCGCAAAACGGCCCAACCGGAACCGAAGTCGATCGCCACCAATCCCCAAAGCCAGCGTGAGCAGCCTCGGCGGCGGCGGTGGCCACACGAGCAGAGGCGAGGTGGGCCTCCTGCAGCAGCAGCATGAAATGCAGCCGGCGCCCGCCCCCGAGTCCAATCCGAAAAATAATATCGTCGTTTCAGGCGCGTCATCGAGCCCAGTCGCGACCCCCGAATCGGTGTTGGCTCCTGCAGCTGCACCCACCGCGACGACGACGGCTACCTCGCCGCCATCACCTACGCCGCGCCCGTCGGCTGCCGAATTTGCCACAGCGGACGGCGCGTCAAATTCGGATCCGAAAAATTCCGCATTTCCGGATCGCGTCGCGCCCGACTCTTTCCATCACCTCCCAATCAACGCTCGCTCCACGCACCCCCGCCCTGGCGCCCCAACCCGAGCCACATCACCTTTTTTGTCGGGCACCTCGGCATCCACATCGGCATCGGCAGCGCAATCAGCCACGCTGTCGGCTTCACTCGGGTTATCCGCCCCTATCGCCCCGGCCGACGGCCGGCCTAGTCGCAGCATCGATGCTTCGGTCTTGACGTCGGCGGCGTCGTCCGTCCTCGGTCTTGTGTCCGGGACCGAGGCGGCGCCAGAGGATCAGGAGGATCCGAAGGGCCTCGTCAACGGCTCGGTGGCGATTGGAAACCGTCCCCTCGACATTCCTGCAGTCGCAGCCGCGCACGAGCCTAGCACCTCCTCAGAGCCCGCGACTGCTGTCAAGGCGGAGGGCGAAGAGGGAACGGCGCTTGGCAAATGCCCGGCCACTAGGCCTAGGAAGCTCGCAGCCGTCAGAGCACCTTCTGTCGCTGCCGAACCGACGACGAAGAGCGCCGCAGCATCTCCGATGCCTTTTGCCCTCTTAACGCTACAACCCGAAGCTACCTCGACGGCTTCGGCGCCTGTGACTCGGGCCACGACGCCGGCGTTGGCTGCCACACCACGCTCGCGAAGACGCAAGCGGGAGCGTACCGGAGGAGGCGCCGCGGCGTCGCGGCCGGCCATTCCCCGTCTCGAGAGTGCGGATCGGCGCCGAAGCGGTCGTATCGCCAAGGCTTCAGCTTCAACGGCGCCCGCATCCGAATCGTCGCCTATGCCTAATTTTGGCTCGTTTGGATTCTCTCCCTATCTCGAGGGCCTGATCCTCGGCAACCGCAAGATGGAGCGGAGGACCCGGAGCGGCGTCAGGAGTGTCCGCGCGGTCGTCGGGCGCAATTGAGCCGCTGCAGGGAAAAAGGGTGGCAGGGGCAGGGGCAAGGACAAGGACAAGGAAAAGGACAAAGGGCTGGAGACGAGCAAGGACAACGACGGTCCACAGGACGATGTCAAAGCCGAGTGAGTAGCCGCTGTTCTTGTGCCTCCTTTTTCGATCTTCCTACGATGGACCACGGTCGGCCATGGGGGCAATCAAAACTGACCCGTCAGGCCCGCCGATCTGATGCTCGCATCGTACCGCTTTAGGATGTACCTGCAACTCTGCATCCTATCACACCAACTATCACACCAACTTCAAACCGAGCTCGGGATGGTGCCGTTCAAGACGGTCGAAGAGCTGAGGACCGAATTCCTTGCGCCGCCCGCGGAGCCATCTACAGAGGGAAAGAGCATCGACGAGGAGGCCCCGAACGCTCCTCCGGGCCTGCCAGACGGTTGGCCTCCGACGCCGCCACAGTGCGCTGCCGAGTGGAAGGATCCGGCAATCCCAGCCGCCAAACCCAGCCCAAAGGCGTCTCGGGTCCCGAGCCCGAGCGCGGTGCCCGAGACTGCTCGGGCAAGCATGACCCGGGCACCAACGGAGACGCCGCCTTCGTCGCCGGAGCTTCCGCTTATGGCGAGTCTCGCACGTCATCGGGCTGCACTCGAGCCTGTCGAACCGCATATAGCAGCGGCGGCGGTAGCACAAGCAGCACCGACAGTATCGGCCGAATCTCAGCGACCTACGCCTCTCCCCACCGGCTCGACTGATGGCGGCAACGGTTCTTGGCAAGGCGGAGCGGCCGACCCCGTCGACACATCGCCCATCATACGTTCGAGCCGGCCCAACATCATGTCAATTTCGGCGCTGATATCGAGTCCGACGCCGCAACGCCGATCTCCGACACCGCCCTCGCCCCCGCCTACGATGTTGCCGGAATCGCTTTGCGAATGGACTGCGGAAGACGAGCTGGCCACAGAGATCCTGCGCGGGATGGGTCTATGTCTCCAACCCTTGCCTGTAGACGTCGCCGAGACAGCCGTCGAGCCAGTTGTCTCAGCACCTGCCACGCCAAACGGCACTCAGACACCTGACGAGCCCGAGGTGCCAGAGTCGGTCGATATCCTCGATCCGCACCGGATGGACATCCTTTCGCGTCTGGACCTCGCCGCCCTCTTCGCCCGGGAGGAAGAAGAGTATGCCAAGGAGAGGGCGACCTGTAACGAGCTGTACGAGACGATGCGCTACCTGGCCGTGTACGACGACGTGGTGGATCGGTGGCGAGCCTCGGAGCTGTCGCGACTGCGCAAGCAGTTCTACATGCGCAAGGAAGAGGTCGGTCGTCTGCTGTCGGCCGAACGCGAAGCTGCATGGTACAACTTTTACAACGATCGGGACTCGCTCCTCTTCCAGCAGGAGGCGGCCAAAGTGTCGCACTGCAGGTGGCAGGCCGAGTCGGAGCTTAACCGCATTTCGCTCTGCAAACCCAAGTCCCGAGCAATGACCAAGGTAGAGGCGGGGCTCTTTATCCCCCGCGACAGCGGCGCCGCGCAGCTTCCCGAGGGACGCAAGCTCTACCACCAGTATGGCGATTTCCTGCAGAGTGCCCAGTTTTCGGGACTGCAGAGACCGCGCGAGCGTGCTGACCTCGACAGGATCCGCCGAGGGATCGCTCGGACGGATGCCGCGACCGACATGGTCGCCGCCATCACATCGGATGCTTCGAACGCCGCCGCAAGCTCGACGGATCAGGCCGCCGAGCACGACGGCGAAGCGGCGGACGAAGACTGCTCCGAGGACGGCGATGAGGAAGATGACGATGAAGAGGACGAGGACGACGATGACGTATTCTCTTCGTCGACCACCGAGATTTCATCGCTGCCCTCCTTCAGCTCCGTCTATTCGGAAAGCGAAAGCGAAACGACCCCCGGCGACGAGACCAGCGGAGATCCGAACGCCATCGACGTCGATGCGGTGGAATCGTCGGACGAAGAGGTCTCCCTTATGGCGCCGCAGAAGGAGGCGCAAGAACGGCCGACGAAGAAGCTAAGAGCTCCGCCGCCCGGCGTACGGTGGTGGAAGGCCGGTCGACCCTTGGACTCTTGAGCTCGGCCCGTCGACGCGTCGTTAGACGGCGAAATCCGGGGAGCGGCCGCCATTGCCGCTGCAACTCCCTTCAAAAGCCTCAAGCCTAGAAGCGGATGCGGAAGTAGACGAAAGAGCCCGAATCCCCAGAACAAGGGGGACGCCATCAGACGAACACATGCATTCCAAAACCCTAGTTCCCCGTCTTTGCTTCTCTCGGCCCTTCCCCTTTCCTTCCCCTGCTTCCCGCCATCAGAATTGTCATTCAAATGTACTTGTATCCCACCGCAAGATAATGTTCTCCTCTTCCTCCCTACACGTTTTGCGCAACGCTACCGATGTTGTTTCGAGCTCGAAGAGAGAGGCTGAGCAGAAGTGTACGCGTGTGTGCTATCGCGCAGTAAGCGTCAAGGATGTATTGATTGACGAGAGGAGGGAAGGAGCGCGGCGGGCGGGGCACACGCCTAAGAGCCAGACCGGCTGAGAGAGCGGACTAAGCGCTGCTGGCGCGACATACCCCTCTTTCGGAAGATAAAACTATGTGATGAATGGGGAGCTAGAAAACACGTGGAGGTATACGGATCATGAAGGGGAAGCGAGAAAGAAGGGGCGCCAGCGAAGAAGGAACGGAAAAAAAGACTGACGAGCACCAGGAAAAAGGAACAAGGGAGCAGAGACAGCGGGGAGTGTCAGGGACGTAACGGTGGAAAGGGCCGAACGAAGGGGTAGAGGCGGAGAAAACCAAGGATGAAAAAGGGTGTGCCACCTGCCAGCGACAAAGGGTCTTGGACTCTGACCCTCCCACGTTGCCCCCAATTCCCCGGATGGCTGCGGGACATCACGTGCCTTGGCGAATTTTTGACCTCACCGCGCTCGAGCTTTCAGCGAGAAAAAAAAAAGTGTTAGGTGAGGGTTGGGGGCGCAAGAAAAGTACAAAAAGCCAACCCAGTCCGCCTGGTTTCCCAACCTTCCCCTATCATTACAAACGTCGGATCTGTAAGTGTCCTCCTGCGCAGTACTCCTACCTTGTTCTCGTTGTCCCTCTTCAACGTGACGAACAAACATGGCTTCCTCAACCCCTTTAAGGGGGATTCGAGAGGGGGGAATGGCAGAGATGATTCTCTTAAACCAATCAGGAATCTCGTTAGTCTTACACCTACATGGAGATACGGTTTACCATTCAAGTTTCAGCCTTGTCTGAGCTGTTCCCCCCTCCCTCGCCTCATTCGCGAGCGTTGTGAGGGAACGGTAGAAGCTGACCCCCGCTTGGGTTTTTGTCTTGCTTTTTTCATTATTTCCTAGGTTTGAACGAGAGGGTCGGGCAGGCTCAGGCGGTTCGTTTTGGTAGATAGTGGCAGAGGTGGCGAATGAAAGGTTGATTAGAGGTTCCTATGTCCGGCTGGGGTTACCCCGATGCTCTAAATATGCATATATGTGTGTGGGAAATGGGATGTGTTTCTGTAATGACTGGGCGCTTGGTTCCGCGATGCTAGCTTACCTGCTACAGCGAGGTGAGGGCGGCGCTCGAGCATCGTCGGTCCAGGTGATACACACGGTCCGAGGGTATAAACTGCGATAACTACTCTAGAGTATAAGGGAGAAGGCGTGACATGAAATTACTGACAAAGTTTGGTTCCCTTGAGTCCAGAATGAAGAATTGTCAGCGCCTCAACCGCTGCCGTGCGCCGTATTGCCATTGCCACTGACACCGCCAAGGCGGCCTTTTGGCGTCACTACGTCGCCCCTGCGCTAGTGCCGATGGCGCTCGGCGCCTGGCGAATGCGGTAGGGTTTCTGCGGGCTGAGGCTCCTGGCGCGCGCCATGGCCCTGCGCACCGCCGGGCTCGGCGGCACCCTGCGGTTCATGGTAGCAAAGGCGGGGCTCTTGTTTTCGACATCGTCGCCGAGGTGCCTCGTCACGTCCGCCGTCGCCTCGCTGTCTCGGCCTTCGTAGCGCGCCATGGCCTTGGGGCTGTCTACCACGGCTGAGGGCGTGTCAAAGATTCGAGAGGCTCGTAGGTGCGATGGGGCGCGCGCCTTGGTCGTGGACGAGAGCAAGGGCGGCGCACTGACCGAAGGCGCCTGGCGAGGTGCTAGGACGGCAAGCGAAGCGTCGGTCCCTGCCCGTCGGCGTGGACTCACACCCGCAGATGCGGCGGCCGACTCGCGCGCCTCGAGCCGAGCCACGATGCCCGGCCCGTTGCCCACACGACGGGTCACGCTGGTCCCCTTGGGGAGGTGCAAGGACGGGCACTGCGCTGCCGGCGTCGCCGTCGACGCCAGGGCCCCCGAGGACGAGGAAGACATGCTGGCCCGCTTGAGCGGCGACTTGGGTCGACCGTCGTCTGCTACTGAGGCAACTTCGGTCCTCCTGCGTCGTACCAGCGATGGCGGCACTTGTCCCGGCACAGAGGGCCTGGCCCCGCCGACGCTGGGCCCGTAGCTGGCCGCTGTCTGACTGTCTTGGTAGCGCAGCTCGGCTACCGACTTGGTGGGCCGCAGCCGGTGGCGCTGCTGGCTGGCATCAGCCTTGACCGCCACGTTGCCACTTTGCACCCGTCGGCTGTCGCGGCTGTCCTCCTCAGTCGCCCGCGGCTGCGCAGGAGCCGGTGCAAAGAGGACGCTGGAGCGTTTATGGCCTTCTCTTTCATCGTCCGATGCGCGGCCGTTGACCAAGCTGCTGGTCTCAGCGTAGGCACCGGTAGAGAAGGAAGGTCCCGATCCCGCGCCGAGGCCAGATGCCCTTGTCGCTTCGACGTTTGGGTCAACGACGCTGACGGTCTTCCTCGTTGCCGTCCCAAACTCATCCTGCGGTGACCCGTCCGCAGGTTCGCGCCTCGAAGACGAGGCCGCCGGTGGGCCGCTGAAGTCGAGGTCGTGAGCCTGGACCTGGCAACCTTTTTGCAGTTGGCCAACAAAGTAGCGGAACTCGAGGCAGTGGAGGTCGGTCTGCTTGAGCGCCTCGAGCTGACTCTTGGACATGTGGTGCTTGAGGCTGGGGCCGGAGCCAAGGGCGGCGGAGACGGCCTCTCCGCACCGGTGGCTGAGCTGCACAATCTGTTGCAGGCCGCCAATCTCGTTGAAGGTGTCCTGGACCGGCTTAGAGTCGACCAGGATGCACATGAGCATTTCGAGTGCAAACACCGAGGGGAGGCTCAGTGGCGAATCGGCGGCATCTAATGTGGTACCGCTAACGGATTGCATCGAAGGGAGGAGGTCGGTGGAATAGTCGGAGAGCGCAACGGACAAGAAAAGCTGGCAAACGGAGCATGAAGAAGGAAGAGAAAAAAAAAAGGACGAAGAGAGAGAGGGACAGAGAGAGAGAGATAGACGGAGAGAGAGAGAGAGAGAGAGAGTTGTCCATCAGCCCACTGCGTGGACATCAAGGGCGTGCGAGGGCGAACAGGGCGATTCACCTACCTCCATCCAGCTCTTCCTCTGGCAGATGCGCTTTGTGGCCTGGTTGGAGAGCGACAGACCCTGCAAGAGGGTGAGGGCTGTGCAAGCCTCAGCGGCGAGTCCCTGCACCCTCTGCTTCTCTGTTTCGGGGTAGGTCGAACCCGAGGCGGTTCGGAGGCCCTGGGCGAGCTGAAAGAGGGCGAGCTCCTGCTGCAAGAGGATGTGGAGGCGCGCGAGGTGGTGGAGCAGCGTCTCGGCCAGATTGTAGCCGGCGAGGCTCTGCAGCTGCCAAAAGGCGGAGTGGGTGGCGGGATCGATGTGCTCGAGCAGGGGAAGGGGGTGGGTGGCGGAGGGCTGGCAAAAGAGAGAGGCAATAAAGTGTTCTATCTGCTGAAGCGTGGCCTGACGCTCGGACGTGGTGGAGAGCGGGGCAGCGAGCGAATCGCACCACGCTACGATGCGGAGATCCATTGCGGCGGGCGGAAGGAGGGGGCTGCGATGGAAGAAGCTGAGATCAGCTGGCGTCGATGGGCGTTGGGAACGACGAGAAGTCGTCGAGGACAAGACGGGGGGAGGTGGGAGGGTAGGATGGAGCAAGGAAGGACGACCAGACTAAAGCTTGATGAGTAGGAAGAGGAGCCAAAGGAGGAAGAAGGCAAGAGGCAGCGGCAGCGGTAGGAGCGGTGAGGCAGACGAGGCAGGTGAGCAATTGGGCTCTCGGCGTGCAGGCCAAAGCAAAAGGCTCACGGATGGGCCAAGGGCGAGTTGGACGTCGACCAAGGCGGGAGGGCGCCAAAGGCTCGAGCATGGTGGTGAGTCGAGTCGGTTCAGGATCAGAGGCTCCGGCTACGTACCAGCGCAATCCGCGGAGCAGCGTTGGCTGCAGTCACCTCATCCGCCAACACACGCCGAGCCGTAGCTGACTCAGCACGCAGCAACGGAGCAATGCCGAAAGAACAGCAGCAGCAGCAGCAGCAGCAGCAGATTGGACCAGAGAATCGGAAGAGCCGAACAGCGATGGCAAGTTGGGCGGGCGCGCGGGAGGGGAGGAAGAGAGAGAGAGAGAGAGAAAGAGAGAGAGAGAGGGACGAAGAGAGAGAGAGAGAGAGAGAAAGCTCAACGAGGGGCAGCCGACATGCGCCAAACAGGGGCCCACCGAGTAACTTCTAGCCAACTCTAAAACCACGCCATGTTCCACGTACGGCTACCAACAGTAAACAGCCTCGTCGCGTGCCTGCGAATTGCGCGCTCGATCCTCAATACCCGTCATAAGACCACTCACTCTCTACTACTCACACACTCAAGACGCCCGCGGTCCATCCGAACACAGGGTGCTACAAGTTGAGGCCGCGGCCCGAATTCAAAGTTCTTGTTTTTATGATTCGGCTTTAAAGCTAGAGACGCGCGTGCGCCCATTTTACACGACGGACGGCTCTTTTGTTTTCGATTTTTGATTTTATTCAATTTAATTTATTTATTTTTTGGTACGTGTGGTCGTCTTGGTTTGAAACTGCGTACCGTGTTGAGCGTGTGGAGGTTGGTAGTGACTTTCTGGCACTCACGCTCACTTTGGGCGAGCAAAGACACTCACAACTGGCGGAGAAAACGCAGAGAAAAGCAAGCGAGCGCCGCAGTTGGATGCGCTTTGGCTCGTGCGTGGCGCCTTTCCACCCAACCACCTCGGAGTGCCTCGTTGTCCTCCTTACCTTTCATCCTCGACGCTCACTTTATCTAACCCTACCACCATACAGCCCCGCAAAGCCGCCACACCGCCAATGACCTGCGCTGCATATTCATGACCCCCGCGCGCCATGCCAAACGCCCCTCGTCCGGTGCCCTTTGACACCGCCGTCGAACACAGCTACTCGATCCACCTCTCGCTCTTTACCGGCAAGCGCCCTGCTCCGTCAATCCATCACAACCCCGACTCCTGCCGTCTCTCCCTCGATCACGCGCTCGGCTTCGACGACCTCTTTGCGCCCCTGCCCGATAACGCACCCGCTCTTCTACCGTCCGCGTCGGCGATACGCCCCTACAAGAAGATCGCCGCCGCCTACGACCTGTCGCCTGAGTCGATCGACAAGCGTTTTGGTCCCATCCGCATCGATTGGGCGGATCGCATCGGCACTGGTGCCACCGCAGCCATGGCAGAGCCGTCTTCCTCCCAGGACGCGTCACAGCCGGCCGCGGGGTCGAGCATGCCGCCAAAGAAGACGAGAAAGAGAGTCTTTCACTCAGCGAAGCCACAAGTCTCCGCACCCGTCGCCGTGTTTGAGAAGCAAGACTCGTTTAAAGTGGAGGACGGCTCACGTCGCAAGCAGCGGGAAGGGAGCTCCGCAGCGCGGAGGGAAGAGTTCCAAGGGATGGAGATCGGCGCGACCGAAGTGGCGTTCGGCATCGTTCACCTCTTCAAGGACAAGCAAGATGCGACGAAAGCTCGCGATCCAGACCATAAGGGCGAAAACCAGCTCGCCGCAACGGCGACAGGTGACGAGAACCAGCTCGACGACGACGAGGTGGGCTCGATTGTGGCAGTGCTCGCCGTCCCCTCGTACCTCACCGCAGCCGATTTTCTCTCGTTTGTCGAGCCGGCATCCGAAGCCATCTGCCACCTGCGCATGATCCGAGACGTTCATCCAAACCGGTGCATGGTCCTCGTCAAGTTTCGAGACGCCAGCGACGCCGAAGACTTCCACAAGATGTTCAACGGACAGCCCTTCAACGCCATGGACCCAGAGGAGGTTTGCCAGGTCGTCTACGTAACTAGCGTCACTGTCTCGAAGCAGAGCACGCTGCCGCTCACCTATCCCATGCTGTCCAACAGCGACCCATGGCCTCTAAGGTCACGGCCGTCCAGCAGCGGCGGCTCCGGCTCTGGCGGAGCAACGACGGAGGGTGCGAGCGGCTCTAGCGGCTACGAACTTCCTACGTGCCCGGTCTGCCTCGAGAGGATGGACAGCTCGGTGACGGGCCTGATGACGATCTCGTGCCAGCATACCTTCCACTGCTCTTGCCTCAGTAAGTGGGGCGAAGGCCGCTGCCCTGTCTGCCGATACTCGCAGGCAGGCAATCGCAAGGGCGCTTCGTCACGGGCCAGCAGGCGCTACTCGGCGAGGGCGACAGCGACTGGCGCATTGGACCCCAGACAGGCTGCGAACGGGGACGCAGGTGCGACCGAGGCCGACGAGGACGACGAAGACGAAGACGAAGACGTGGAGCCGAGCCTGTGTACCATCTGTAAGACCAACCAAGACCTCTGGGTCTGTTTGATCTGCGCCTCCGTGGGCTGCGGTCGCTACAAGGCTGGACACGCTCACAAGCACTTTGAGGAGACCGGCCATCTCTATAGCCTCGAGGTGAGCCTTATCGACTCTTCACCCAAAGCATTAGGATCAACTGGCGAAAAGGCTGATGAGTAACTGCGACCTTCTTCTCCTTTCCCCCTGTGTCACCACCGTCAACGGATACTCTGCAGCTTGAAACGCAACGGGTCTGGGATTATGCCGGCGACGGTTACGTTCACCGGCTTCTTCAAAACAAGGCCGATGGCAAGCTGGTGGAGCTGCCTTCGGCGTCGAGCGTGGCAGCCACGCCCGATCGTCTGCGCCGTCTGCCGGCGTCGACGCTGCGGCAGGATCAGTCCTCGGGCAGCCGCGAAGCGCCGCAATGCGGCGCTCAGGCTAGCGGAGCAGACGGTGACGACACCGACGTGCTTGAAGGCGCTTCGTCAGCGTATGCCGCTTCGGAAAAGATCGAGGCAATCGGGCTCGAGTACTCGTATCTCCTCACCTCGCAGCTCGAATCGCAGCGGCACTTTTACGAGGAGAAGATGGAGACGATCCAGGCTCAGCTGGACTCGATGGTGTCCAAGGTGCAGCAGCTCGAGCCTCTAGCATCGCAGCTCGATGAGGTTTCGCAGCGGGCGCAGCGCCTCGAGGCGGAGAAGGAGGAGCTGCAACGGGAAAAGGCCAAGTCTGACAAGCGGGCGGACAAGATGCTGGAGCTGGCGCGCAAGTTTGAGGGCGAGATGCAGTCGGAGCGCAGCCTGTCGGAGGGGCTGATGCGGAAGTTGGAAAAGCAGCGCGAGAGCGAGACGAGCCTGCGGGCCGAGGTGCAGGACCTGCAGGAGCAGGTGAAAGACTTGATGTTTTTCCTTCAGGCCAGGGACAAGGTGGAGCAGGAGGGTGGCGAGGATCTGAGGGGCGGCGACCTCGAGGTCAAGCCGTCGGCGACGGCGAGCAGCAAGAAGAAGAAGGGCAAGAAAAAGTCGTGATGAGAGTGAGGATGAGGCAACGTTGTGGGCTTTGGGGTGATTGAATGGACAAGGTGTTGGTCTGAAGGGTCGGGCGTTGTCAGAGAGTACCGAGCGGCTATCACGAAATCAAGACAATTGAAACACAAGGAGGGCATGATGGACGGGCGGACGGGGGAAAAGAAGGTTATTTGTGCGAACGAGACTTGCGTTGAAGATGACGTCGATCACGGAACGCCAGCGAAGCCTTGACGTGTGGCAGGGCGTCATCCTCTTTATGGTTGATGGGAGTTTCGGTACATAGCGACACGCCGCCGGTCGAGTTGCGTTGCGTTGTTGCGGAGATCAAGCAACGCAGGAAGGAGGGCAGCGCAATGCCGAGATGAAAAGACGCCATTTGTGACGGTGCTGGCGAGCGCCACGATGGTCTTACGCCCAGGTTACAGGCTGTCGGCTGCAGGTGTGGAAGACAGAGCGCCGAGTGGGGACAGGCTGTGGAGGAGGAGGCAAAGGCGTGCGGGAAACAGCGCAGGCGCCAGCCAACGAGCGCGGTGACTGGTGAGGTGGGCGAGACGTCGAATGACGAGCCATGCAGAGGCCAAGCGCCCTTCTGCAGCCGAATTCGCAAGCCATCACATGCAGCCATCACAGCACAGCACAGCACAGCGCAACGCACCACTGCGCTTCAATGTGCCCAAAGCCCAAAGCCCAAACAGAAAAATAAATAAATAAACAAATAAATAATAATAATAATAAAAAACAAATAAGATACAATGCAAGATAGGATTCTTGATTCTTTTCTCATTAAGATTCTTATGGCGAGTCTATGCGTGCTACGCGCGTCGCTGCAAGAAGAAAGCACCCAAGCGAGCAAAGCGGCGAACGGACCACGACCAAGTGCACCTCGTCGCCCGCGCATGCTTCTGCCGGCCTGTGCGCTTGGACGCCTTTGTCGGCGTGGCCGGCTGCCTGTTTGGCTTCTCGCAGCGCAGCGCAGCCGGCCAACCGACACCACGGCAGAGGTATAAAGAGGCCCAACGCAGACACCCGTTACCCATGCTTGCGTGCCCCATCACCCCCACGCACCGTCCCCTTTTTCTCCACCATACAACCAATCTTCTGTCCATCATGTCTCTTAACAAGGTAAGCTTCGCGCCGTCCTGCAAGCCATCTTGCTTTCATCCCATCCAAAGGCGACAAGAGTCACCCACTAACTCGTCCTCCGTTGCTCGCGACCTGCTGCTTGGCCCCCTGCCGCTCCGACGCTCCTGCAGACCATCACCCTTAACGACGGCAACAAGATCCCCCAGATCGGCCTCGGAACCTGGCTCTCGAAGCCCGGTGAGGTTGAGGCTGCCGTGGTGCACGCCATCAACGCCGGCTACCGCCACCTCGACCTGGCCAAGATTTACTACAACCAGCACGAGGTCGGCGCCGCGCTCAAGAAGACGGTGCCCTCGGTCGTCAAGCGCGAGGAGCTCTTCATCACGTCCAAGCTCTGGAACACGTCGCACAAGCCCGAAAACGTCGAGGCAGCGCTCGACGACACGCTCAAGGAGCTCGGCCTCGACTACCTCGACCTCTACCTGATCCACTGGCCCGTGCCCTTCGACAGCCCTGACCACACCAACGAGCTGGTGCCCAAGTCGGACGACCCCAAGTGGGTCAAGCTCGATCTCCAGACGACCGTCATCGACACGTGGAAGGCCGTCGTGGCGCTCAAGAAGACGGGCAAGGTCAAGTCGGTCGGCGTCTCCAACTTTACCCCCGAACACCTCGAGGCCATCATCAAGGCGACGGGTGAGGTGCCCGCCGTCAACCAGATTGAGGCGCACCCGCTGCTGCCCCAGGACGACCTGGTCAAGTACGCCAAGGAGAAGAACATCAACCTCACCGCCTACTCGCCGCTCGGCAACAACCTTACAGGCCAGCAGAAGATTGTTGACTTCCCCCAAGTGCAGAAAGTGGCGCAGAAGCTCAACGCCGACCCGGCCCAGGTCCTCATCGCTTGGGGCGTCAAGCGCGGCTACACCGTCATCCCCAAGAGCGTCACCGAGAGCCGCATCAAGTCCAACTTTGCCCAGATCGAGCTGAGCGACGAGGACTACAGCACCATCTCGAGCCTCTACAACGAGATTGGCAAGGTCCGCTTCAACATTCCCTATAAGTACGAGCCCGCTGGCTGGGACATTGACATCTTCCACGAGGATGCCGAGAAGAACGCCAAGCACCAGGTCAACCTTGGCGCTTGAGGTGGTTTTTCTTTCTTTTTTCCTTCTCTCGGGTTCCCCCGCTCCCCTCCTCTCCTCAGGAGTGAGGCTTCTTTTATCTCTTGCTGGGCCATAATGAACGCGATGAATTGCCAAACGACTTTGAAACGATGCTACGCAAGTGTGGGCCGCAAGTGTGGGCAAGGCAAAAAAAGGTGTGCGTGTGTTTGTGTGGCTTCTGCCGTCGCTGCTGGGTGGGTCTCTGTGCCCGTGTTTGCATTCCTCACGGCCAGTGGTGAGGTGCGGGCCGCACTACGTTGGAACCTTTCTGGTTACAGGTGTTTGACCAAGGAGGCGACGACAAACCAAACTAGAAGTAGAGTGTCGAGGGATGCGATGCCGCATCCAAGGAAAGGAGAAGCGCTCGATTCGCGGTTACGTTTCATGGCGTGCCAGATTACTACAGCTGGAACAAGATATGGACAAGGAGTGGCAACGGCCCAGGGCAATACGGGAGCGAAACAGAAACAGAGGGATAGGACCGCTCAATTGTACTTATTTGCTCCGCTCGTCGCTTCGGCCTGCCTCTTGAGCGCAACGGGCGCATCGTCGCGCCGCATAAAGAGCTCGACCAGCTGGATCGCGTCGACGCAGTTGAACTCGTCCTGTTCGACACGACACAATGTAACCGGGATCGTCAGAGCGTAAGTCCACGGTACACTAAGCCTTCCGTCACGCCGCGAGGCAAGGTAAAAGGGGGAACAACGTACGCTCTTCAACAGCTCGTCCAGCTCTTGCTTGGTGTGGACGCCGTAGTACTTCTTCACCAAGGGCGCGACATCCTTCGAGTGGCTCGCCTCCTTGGGAGTCGCTCGATTCGCGGGAGCGCTGAAAAAGTCGAGCAGCAGCTTGTGGTTGTATGGCGCAATGTCGTTATAAGAACGTTGCGGGCCATGGATCTGACGTTCGATCTCATAGCTGAGAGGTCGCAAGGCGCGTTTTGTTTTTCGGAAGGCGTCAGTACGACAGCCACCTCGGTCCTGCGGCGCAAAAGCTTCGAGCCTAGCCTTACCCGTCGTTGTTGAGCACAAAAATGATGGGCTTGAGGCCCTGCCGGATCATAGTGCCGATCTCTTGCACCGTCTGAAATCGTCCGCAACGTTCAGGCCGAGGTGAGAGCAAAGGAAAAGGTGAGATCGTGGATCGCTCGATGCAGCCAAATCCGACCGGGGTCGTTTCGATAAGCAAGCGGGGAACTCACCAGCTGCAGCGATCCATCACCGACAAAGAGGCAGGTCCTGCCCAGCTGCTCCTCGCGAGCCGCCAGCGCAACGCCCAGGGTGGCGCCGACACTCCAGCCAATCGAACCCCACAAGATCTGGGCGACAAAGTACGACGACGCCGGCAGCTGCGCCTCGAGCATGCCGAAGCTGGAGGTGCCCGTTTCGACGATGATCTGGTCCTTGGGCTTGAAGAACTGGCCTGCACGGTAGGAGGGTAAAGCAGTCAAGCGACGGGAGATTCAGCATCAACAATCAGGACGCTGGGAGCTGGACGACCGACGATAGCAGCAACAGCAGCAGTCCGCCCGTCAGCGTAGTTCGCACTCACCTATGCGGGGCCAGAGCCAGGCCTGGCTGATGTAGTCCTCCTTCTCGTCAGGCAGGCGGTTCTCAAACTTGGGCACCACCTGCTTGGTGACGCTGAGCCGCTCCTGCCTCCTCTTTTCGAGCCGCTGACTCAGCTTGGGTAGCAGCCCCTTCATGTTGACGCCCGGGTAGTGCGAGTAGCCGACAATGGTGTGGTCCGAGTGCAACTCAATCGTCTTTTTCTTGGGCGTGCGGTACGAGAATCCGCCCGTGTTGAAGTCAGACTTGAGACTTCCGACCGTGATGAGCGCATCCGCCGACTCGACCAACTCCTTGATGTTCTCGTGGGTGAGGTTGCCGATGTAGATGCCGCCAAACTGCGGATGCGTCTCATCGATGGCCGTCTTGCCCATCGGCGTGCTAAAGGCGGGGAGGCCCGACTTTTCGATCAGCTCGCGCGTCTCGGCCACGCAGTGGTGCCGGATGGCGCAGGCGTCGACCAGGATGACGGCGCTCTTGGCGTTGTCGATGTGGCGGCAGGCGACGTCGAGGACGTACTTTTCGGCATCCTCGTCGTTCTTGGGCGCCTCCGTGTCAAGAGGCTTTTCGAGGTTGTTGGCCGACGTCTTGGCGTGGACGAGGTCGGTGGGGATAGCGATGTAGACGGGACGAGCCTGCTGCACGGCGACGGTGAGGACACGATCGATTTCGTCGGTGGCGCCATCGATGCGCTTGAGGATGGCCGAGGCGGCGGTCACCTGCTGGCTCATGGTCTCAAACGCCTCGAAGCGGCCGTCGCCGAGCGTGTGGTGGAGGAGCGAGCGGCTGCCCTGGGCCACCGTCGAGGGGACGCCGACGATGTGAACGATGGGAACGTGCTCGGAAAAGGCGCCGGCGATGCCGTTGAGTGCGCTGAGTTCGCCGACGCCAAACGTTGTCACTAGCGCGCCGATGGTGCCCTTGATGCGGGCGTAGCCGTCGGCCGAGTAGGCGGCGTTGAGTTCGTTGGCGTTGCCGACCCACTGGAGCGTGTGGTGGTCCTCGATGAGGTCGAGGAGGCCCATGTTGAAGTCTCCCGGCACGCCCTGTATGCTACGGGTGCCGAGCTGGGCGAGCCGCTCCAAGAGGTAGTCGCCGATTTTGATCTCGGACATGGTGGCGGTGCGGTGGCAGGTGTAGGGCTCTGCGTGTGCGTGTGCGTGTGCGTGTGCGTGTGCGTGTGCGTGTGCGTGTGCGTGTGCGTGTGCGTGTGCGTGTGCGTGTGCGTGTGCGTGTGCTGAAACCAGGTGGAACGGCGCAAGTGATACTCGGCCAAGCCAGATGGACCGGAGGAAGCCGAGGGAGAAAGCGAAGGAGTGAAAGGGTCTTGTCTTCGATGGGAGCACCGAAACCGGGCGTGGGGCCCATTTGCGTCTCTTGGCGGTTATATAGATGAGGTTTCGGTTGGGCCGTTGGGGCGGATGCGCCCATCGGACCTCACCCGACGAGGCAGCCATCGGTTCTCACTGCAGTGACTCTTACTGCTGCGCTACCGGGTACCACTGTGACTGCGCGTTACGGCGGCTTACAGGGATCGCATCGCAGCGGCCGAACACTGCTGCTCTCTGGCCAGATTTGATGCACGTGATAACACTTAGTTTCCACGCCGTTAAGGCGTTGCAGGCCGTCGTTGGGTGACCCAAATACGTACTAGATCAAGGGCCGAAGTCACTACCTTCTTATTTTGGCTGGGCCAGATAAGTCAGCGTAACCTGAAGAAGAAGCTCCGCCCAGCCAACGCTACAAAGGACAAGCTGAGCCGGGGGCTGCATCATAGCGCAGCGGAAGGACCCGTACATACTGGGTTCTGTGGCCTTTGGAAAATGCTCCGAGAGTGGAGGTTGCGCCGCTGAAGCCGGCTTTGCCGCGACAGCGCGTTGGGTCGAGACCCTAAAACCTGACCCGGCACCTGCAAATAAGAATTAAGAATCTTGATAAGATTCGAATGCATGCCCTACCCTCCGTACTAACACCGTGCTGAGTCGCTTCTTGGGACCGCAAGCGCTGACGGCTTGCATCGAATCGCCTCTGTCCGCATCATTGGCTGTCGATCATCGGGCCTCCCGAACCCCTCGGAATCGACCAGACCACATACACATACGGTCGGCGGTGCGCTCCGGGTCCCCAAAAGTCACCGCAGTTGGCATGGCACCACCACTGGCGCACGGACGCTTCCCTGGACCTGGCAGCTTCACTCAGCCGCCCGGGCCATCTTTTGGATTTTCTTCGGGCTGTCATCGTGATTCACATTCTTATTGTGTTGCCTACCCTTGCCTCTGGCCGCATCGTTAAATTGGCTGGTTAAGATGCGTATTGGCTAGCCTCATGGCCCACCGTTGTGGCTGACTGCTGTTGTTCTCGCCGAAGCCGTACAGGAGAAAAAGACCAAAGACGGGGGGAAAGGCGAGAAAAAAGGATCGGCCGTGGTGCTTGACACCTCGGCCATCGTCGTGACGCTGATTTTGGCGGAGGGATCCAAAGCGATTTCCGAATCCCGTCCAACGCAGCATCGAAGGCCGACGATGAGCGTGAGCGCCCAACACGCCACGGCGCAACAGAGCCCTAACTCGAAATGAACGGCGCAACAGAGCCCTGACTCGAAATGAACGGCGCAACGGAGAGAGTGTGTGTGAGTTAACAAAAAATGCAATAAAATCAAAAAGCAAATACAGGCAAAGGCCAAGCCGCTTGAGCTCAGGTGTTGGTTTGCAAGCGAAGAACAACACATACAGCCCGCAAACGCAATGCCACACGCACGCGCAATTATGAATCCCACTCTCGCACCAAAGCCCTGCGAGAAACAGAGAGCAAACGGAGGCGGCGCAAACAGAGCTCATTGGGCGCAAAAGGCGCAAAGCCGAGCTTTGCCTTTTCGGTGTGGAGTGGGTTGGTCCAAGTCGCAGCGAGTCTGAAGTCAGTCTCGCTCCCTCTGACCATCACCACCTTTGGTACCCCGTCACTCCTGCCCTCCCACCACGCACCTCTGCACTATCCTCACCGCACAACCCCCCTTTTTGCACCAACAGACAAGGCACCTAAACACCCGCCCTTCCGCTCCCATCGACCTCCATCCGACCTGGCTGACTCTTCGCACGCATCGGGCCACAACCGCGCCACAACCGCACCCCAACCGCATCGCACCGTTCCCCTACCCACAAACCCCACGCATTCCGCAACCTCGCCGAGCCCACGCCTTCTCCCTTGCCCCTCGCTGCCTCTCCAGGCCCCTCGCTCCACCATGTCGCTCGCGCCATCGACGAGCAGCGGTACGTTGGCAGCCGCGCCAACGCGCTCCCACCTCTCGCTCAAGGGCTCGACGTCGCTGGTGCACGAGTTCTTCACGTACTGCGTCCAATCCATCCTCTACCAGCGCAACATCTACCCGCCCGAGGACTTCAAGACGGTGAAAAAGTACGGCCTCCAGATGCTCGTCACCACTGACGACAGCGTCGCCGACTACCTCGAACGCGCCATGAACCAGCTCCAGGACTGGCTCGAGCGCGGCAAAGTCACCCGCCTTGTCGTCGCCATCGTCGAGAGGGAGACGGGCGAAACGAGGGAGAGGTGGCAGTTTGACGTAGAGGTTCTTCAAAAGGGCGACGCAGTAGAGGCAAAGGAGAATACGTACGTTTGCCCGGATCCTCTTCCCTCTCTCTACCCTCCACCCTCCACCCTTTCCCATCATCTCGTCTCGCCTCCTCCCGTATTGCATCCCCCCTCTCTTCCCTCTCGGTCTCGCTCATGGCTCCGGCATGCTGACATCAATAAGACCCCTCTTTTCCCTCTTCTTCCTCTTCTCCCTCTCCCTCTCCCTCTCCCTCTCCCTCTCCCTCTCCCTCTCTCTCTCTTTACGACTGCGCTGCGCCGCGACCGACGCAACAGCCCGCTATCCGCCGACGACGCCAAGGCGACAGCGCAGAATAACACCAAGCAAAAGACCGACGCCCAGATCCGCGCCGAAATCGCCGCCATCATCAAACAAATCACCGCCAGCTGCACCTTCCTCCCCGTCCTCGAGGAACTCTGTAAGCCTCTCCCCCTCCCCTTTTCCTCCTTCCCTTCATCGGCGCACACGCCACTGACGCCGCCCACCGATCACTTGCATGTCACATCCTACCACCTGCTCTGCTACAGGCCACTTTCAGATCCTAGCATACACAGATCGGGATACAGAGGCGCCCGTCGAATGGACCGAGTCCGACGCCCGCCTCATCGCCGAAGGGCAGGCGGAACAGGTCAAGCTGCGCAGCTTCAGCACCCATGTACATAGGATCGACGCCATGGTCGCCTACAGGCGGGGCGACGATGATGACTAGACTCTCCCCCCTCCCCCTCCCCC